>CM023201.3:7146465-7202654 GCA_004115045.4 Sinella curviseta | reverse complement strand
TCCACCATCACATCACGTGCATACACCAATGTATGCACGCATCCAACAATGCATAGCAAAACAAATAGTAGTAGAAAAAATCATAATGTTTTTTTCCATTGACAGTCAACTGTCATTCTGTTCATTCATATTATAAATATTATAACTTATAGATTTGTATGTTTAGGTTTATGCGACTACCTTCTTAGTACAAGAAGGTATAAATGCAAATGAACTGAAATCTTTTCTTTCAGATAAGCAGCAGCAGCAACAGCTAAAAAAGGTAGAAAAAAAGGTAACGCACCAAAGTGCACATAGAAGTAGAACGTTATCACTATTTTTTGACAAGTTCATTGCTTTGGTTGATTTGATCGAGTACACAGCTCCTAGAGCTGATATTAGAAATAAAAAAATATATTTTTTTGTTGCTGCTTAAAATCGTGTGCGTATAGTCGTCATCATTTAACTGGCTTGTTGTACCATTTGATTCGCATACAAGCGCACTGGAAAATCGTCAGTTTTCGCACGGTAAGCATTCGCACATTCTGTTCGCGTTCTCCGTGGCCCAACAGACTTTAGTGGCTGACAGGAAGGAAGAAAAGCGTGCGTCGACCCCGACAACGCCCCATATCGCATCATCATATATTAATGCATTAGCCGAGCGCAGTGTACCATCCAACACCCACCACACTGCTAACTTCTAACAACTGTCATACGAAAGCATAAACTATAACACACCACTATATTGCATGGCGATCCTAGCAAACTAAAGGAGAACAGATCTGTGAAGTTTAAGTGAAAATTATGCAACATTTCCAGTGACTGGTGCGTGACAGAAAGACAAAAAACAGTTAAAACTAGCCTACAGTGAGTGAAACATACCCACCCAACAGACGGGAAGACAGAAGAAAGGCAACTTGGTACCACCAGCAGAATATCAGGTCCACAAACACCACCCAAAGCGCCTAGTTGACCAGGCCACACCGGAAACGGAAGAATTTTATGGTATGTAGTATGACAACCAACAAATATACATATTTTTTTCTTGCACATAAAAAAAGCATCTTTTTCTTGGAAATGATCATGATTGTTGGGGGAAAGCAAAGTAATTAGGAGAGTGTAGCTAGATAGATTTTTAACAAAAATTTTTCAAGCATTATTTTAAGGAAGCATTTTTTTAGGAGGAGCATTTTTTCTTTTAAAGAAGCATTTTTTTCCTTCTTTCCTACTACTTACTTACTACACCTATACAGATATATATATACATAAATCTTTCCATGCACCTTGCAAAGGCACTGTGAGCCAAACGATACGGCTTACATACATACTTTTAAAAGAAGCTTTCGTACCAGCTTCCAAACGTCACATCGTTATCATCATTTGAGCATGTGACCAGTTGTCCGGTCCTGAGATGGAGTCATGCAGGCCATAGGTACCTAAATGGATTTCTTTTATGTAGGCACGACACAAAGATGCACCTAACAAAGAATAGGGATTATTTAACGCAGACATACACCAATAGCAACTAGCAAATATACTTTAAATACAACATCGTACTAATGTCAAACTAAGGAATCATTAAAAAAATGTCGAGTATTGCAAAGAGCAGATAGGTACCACATGTACCACAGTACTAACTGTAACGTAAGTACACTGTAGTGACCCAAAGTGAACCAGTGGTCCCAGGTTCATACTCACTCACAATCAATGCACGAGGAAAACTCAACTCAAGAAAAACCTGAAGCAAGTCATAACGAACAACGACCATTGCGTAGCGGCAAAATAAGATCAACAAACCCACCACCTCGAAAGCACAGAACGGCATCGACAAAAAGTGACTCGAGCTTAACATCGGAGAAACCAACACTACTCGTAGAGAACACAGAGACACTCAAGCCAACTCAGTCACCAACGGGGGAAACTGAGAAAACCGCTGAAGATTACTATTCCGAGATCAGCGACCAATCATTTGTATCCATAAATAGCCCTACAAACAACGCGTCAAATTCACCAAGCGGCGTAATGGACAAGCACGAGGTGGAACAATACGTAACCGAACAATTGGAAGCCATGCGCACCAAAATGGATGAAGACCGACTTCTGTTCATGAAAACAATTGAGACACTACAGAAGACCAACGAACTCTTGCAACAGCAACTTACAAAAACATCTCCAAGCAAAGCTATCACAGTCGCCATCGAGAACGCAACTCTCAAGACGACTAATTCCCAACTCGACAAGCCGACTTACAAACCTGGCACGTCATCTGACGCATACATACAACTCTGCGAAAGCTATATGAAGAACAACGGGATTAAGGAGGAGAATTTCAAAAATGCAATGAAAAACATCCTTCCTGAAAACCTTCAATCTTGGTACGACTACTACATCACGAAATGCAAGAAATGGGATGACTTCAAAATATACTTCAAAAGACGACACGGTGGTTTTGAAGAAACAAACCGACTCCGAACTGAAATCCAGAACAGGAAACAACGGTTAAACGAACCAACTGAGGATTTTATCTACGAATTTTGCGAACAATCGAAACAATGCTACCCCGACGACAAAAATGAAGATCATGTTAAAAGAGTCAAGTCCGCATTATGGCCGAAAATCAAAACAGCCATAGGATACAAGGAATTCCTGAACATTCCAGACTTAGTGGATGCATGCGGAGCGGTCACCAGCTCACTAGAAGGTGAAGATCGGGTTGCTAAGAACTTTCCCTACACCGTACCCCCAATGCGCGCAGGGGATCGGAAGGACGCAGTCCATAGCAATCCGAAGAACGAGCGTGGTCATCGTGGAAGAGGCAATGGAAGAGGACGGGGAAACGCACACAGCAAAGAACGTTCTGGAGACGACACTGAAAGTTCTCACGACGGATCAAATTTCCGAGGAGGAGGATTCCGTGGGAACCGAGGCAACCCGTGGCGTGGCGGCCGCCGCAGATCTTTTGGACATCGTGGTGGACAATCGAGCCGAGGCGGTCACAACAGCAAATCTCAGTCACCCAAACAAAGTACCAGCAAAAGCCATTATGTGCCGAAATCCGGCACCAACCCGAAAACAAAAATCGAAAAATGTATGAAATGCCAAGGCTATGGCCATCAGAGCTCTCAATGCCCAAGCAAGACAGGTTTGTCAATGGCTCTAGTCGACGACGAGGGGAACATCATCGAGCGATTCAGTGAATCGAATCCGGACGATTCACAGTCCTCGGATGATTTAAACTAGAAGGGGAGAGGACGCGAACCCAACCGTCCTTATTCCCAGTGATGACTATTTTGGGGAGTGGAGTACCATTCGTGAAACTCCAAACTAAAGAAACAAAAACAGAAGCGCTACTCGACACAGGTTCTACTTACTCATTAGCAACGAAGGAGTGGATGAAGTCACACAATATACCATACAGGAAAACAACCAGGAAAACACTAAAATGCGCTAACTCGAACACAATCCAACCAATAGGGAAAACACAAATGAAGATAAAACTAGGATCAAGGGAGTTTATAGGAAAATTCTACGTCTTGAAAGAATTAGTCGTTCCGATAGTGATAGGATCAGACATAATCATTCAGCAAAATATCATTATACACCTTCGACGGAAGAAATTCTGGTTCTTCGACAAACCCTTCGAAACATATGACATCGAGGGAATTCTGAGCAACCCAAGAGAAAGATCAGAAATCAAAGCAAAGATCAATCTAGCAGTGGGAGACATTAGAAGGAAGCTCTCTGAAGACGAAAGCAAAGTCCAAAATCTCATCGACAAATACCCAACCGTGTTCAGGACGGATGGGAAGATTGGGCGCACTGATTGGACCTACCATGTTATCGAAGCATATGGTCCACCAGTAGCAGACAGAGCGAGACCAGTAAGCCAAGCGAAAAAGAAAGAAATCCAACGACAAGTCGAGGACCTCCTGCAAAGGGGACTGATTCGACCATCAAAATCACCGTACGCAGCACCTTTAGTGATGAAATTGAAGAAATCCGGAGTCTGGAGAATGTGTTGCGACTACACGAAACTCAACGCACACACGAAGGACGACGCGTCACCAATGAGTTGCTGCAACAGCATTTTAAAAAATATTCCACTTGGCTACTACTACTCCACTATCGACCTTCAATCTGGATACAACCAAATCCTTCTTGCAGAAGAAAGCATCGAGAAAGCAGCGTTCATCACTCCCAACGGCTTATATGAACCGCTAGTCATGATGTTTGGACTAAAAAACAGCGGAAAAACCTTCCAGAAACTCATGTGGAGAGTTCTGGAGAGTTTGGATGATTTCTCAAAATGTTTCATTGACGACATCATTGTATTCAGCGAAGACTTAGAATCCCACCTCGAGCACTTAGAAAGAGTCTTTGAGCGCCTAAAAGAAGCTGGACTCACAGCAAACATGGGAAAATGCCATTTTGCGAAAAGGGAAGTCGAATTCCTAGGACACATTGTTGGCCCGAACGGAATTACCAAGAAGAAGGAGACGGTACAAGGAATCGTAGATTTTCCGATGCCGAAAGACAAAAAGAAACTCTTATCCTTCCTAGGATTAACACAATGGTATTCTCACTTTATACCGAACTTTGCCCTAATTACAAAGCCACTCTACTACCTAACGAGGAAAGACGTACCATACGAGTGGGCAGAGGAACAGCAGGAAGCATTTCTCGAATTGAAGCGAAAGATGACAGACGACGTCACCTTAGCAACCATCGACTACTCCCACCCATTAATTTTGAAATGTGATGCATCCAGCATGGGATGTGGAGCTTGTCTCGTCCAAGAAATAGACGGAAAGGAGCGTCCAATTGCATTTATCAGCAAAGCATTTAAGAAAGGCGAACTTTCCGCACACATATACGAGAAGGAAGCTTTCAGCATTATTTGGGCATACCGAAAACTCCGAGAATTCCTAGAAGGACACAAATTCACGATCCATACGGACTGTCGAGCAGTCCAATATATCAAGAACATGAAGGAGAGAAAACCAAAAATCATGCGTTGGGCAATGGAGATTTCATCTTGGAACGCGGACATCAAGAAAATCGCCGGCAAAGACAATATAGAAGCTGACGCGCTTTCAAGGAACTGCTCCGGCTCATCACCTGAAGACGAGAAATGGTTTGAAGACGACATTGATGATACGTTTTTCCCAGTAGCGACATTATTTGAGAATCTCATCTCGAAAGAAGAACTCATTGAAGAACAAGCAAAAGACAAAAATTGCCAGGAAATCAAAGCAGAAATCCTTGCTTCGGGTACCCAAGAAAGCAGAGGATACAGAATGGTGGAAGGCATTTTGAAGAAACGAATCCTGTATGACATCGTGACTCTAGAAGAAACTGACTCAGAGAAGCCGGAATCCGATGATATTGGAGCTCTGATCTCAACAGCAATGCTGCTTGAGAAGGTTCCAAGCGAAGGCACGCACGTAATAAGTGTTGCAGTTCGCAAAGCTCTAAGTAAGACAAAGGTCCTACTTAAGCAAAAGACGTCTGGCCAGTCGTCGCGGCCGGTAAAGCCGTTGAAAAAGAAATCAGGATCTCCTACGGCAAAACAGAGGAAACAGTCAGCCAAGAAGAAATCCACAAGGATCATCAAAGCAAGGTCAATCATAAGGCCATCGAAGGAACGAGGAAACTACTTCGTTCCAGTAATTCCAGAAAGTTTGAGAGAGAAAATCTTAAAGATGTTCCACGACTCACCAACGGGTGGACATCTCTCGGCCACAGCTACACTCAGAAAAGTTAAAGAAAGGGCTTACTGGGATTCCATGAACAAAGAAGTCAGACAATACTGTCAAGAATGCAAACCCTGCCAAGAAAGCAAGGCTACGAACCACTTACCATACGGACTCATGAACCCAGTACAGCCACCATCGAGAATCTTCGAAACAATCTCGATGGATTTCATCGGCCCGCTGCCGAGATCTGGAGGAGGAAGGCAGAACGAGCATCTTCTCGTAATCGTAGATAACCTCTCGAAATGGGTTGAACTTTTTCCAATAAGGAAAGCCACCTGCAAGAAGGTAATGACGATTTTGGAGGATGACATCTTCTGTCGATACGGAACACCCAAAACCATAATATCGGACTGCGGAAGTCAGTTCACCTCGAAAATGTTCAAGAAAATGTGTGAACAGTGGGGCATTGCTCATCGAACCACGGCACCCTATCACCACCAAGGAAATCTAGCCGAACGAGTCAACAGAACACTCAAGCAGATGTTGCAAGCTTATGTCGCCGATCGACACACCGACTGGGACTTGCACATCCAAAAGTTCGCATTCGCACTGCGGACTACCACGCACGAAACAACCAAAGTTACTCCAGCGTTACTAAACCTCGGGAGGCAGATTCCATTCCCGTTTGACCGGGAAATGGCAAAAAATAACAAAACGGACGAGGTGGAGCTTCAGCAAGCTCTCAAAGTCCCAGACAAACTAAAAGAACTCATTTCTTGGGTAAGGGACAACATACGAAAATCCCAAGAGTCCAACAAAATAAACTACGACCGGAAACACATCGAACACAGTTTCAAGTCGGGACAAGAAGTGCTAATCCGAAACCAAGATAAATCAGACAAAGCGGCCAAGAAAATCCAGAAAATGAACAGGAGATTCATTGGACCATTCTTACTCGGTGCTCAGCTAAACGAAGTAACCTTCGAAATTCTTAGCTTACCCGCCCGTAACCCCGTGGGGAAGCGTCATGTAAGCGACTTAAAGAAATATATCCAACCAGAAACAAAACGGAGATCAGTTGCCCGGTCTCCGGCTACAGAAAGCATCGAGGAAATCGAGCCCGAAGAAACAGAATCGCAACAGAACACGCGGCCCCGCCGCCGAGTTCGTTACAAAACCATGAAACAATATTAAGCACCAAAACGTAAACTTGTAAATAGCCACGAATTTCCTAAAATCACATAACATACCAAAAAAGGTACTTTGGTAAAACTATAGTTAGCTAGGTTAGGTTATGAAGGTTCAGATAAACTTTCATAGACTGCGTGGAGCCACCTGTTCAGGCACCACATAAAACACTTATTAATATTTTTCTCCTCAGATGGCTCCTAGAAAAGAATATTGGGAAGCCGTGAGGAAAGTGGAAAAGAAATTAGGGCCACTGCTAAGGCCTTACCAGAACCGAGATTACTCGGCATTTCGCCAATGTATTCGTCGAATAAACCGCGGGAACGACGAAGTAGTAGCAGCAGCACCAACCAAAGTCAAAGACAAGATAGAGACTTGGACCATTCCAGAATACTGCTTTAGACGACATCACGCAGCCATAACGCTTGAATTACCCCAGTTCAAGTCAGCAACGTACGTCGATGACGAACAAGCCCTTAAATCCATGGTTAACCACTTGGAAAGACAACGTGAGTTCTCTACCGATATGGAGAGAAGCCTTACTGCAGGATACAGAGGTACTCACCCAAGCCTTCTTCAGTTTTCAACCGACCAGTGGGACTTTATAGTTGATCCTTTTCCAATTTGGGACAAAATAGTCCTGTTAAAACCAATCATGGAAAGCCCGAAGACCATCAAAGTCATGTGGGGCTCTGACAATGACATGATAGCTTGGTACCTTTGGTTTAACATCTATCCAGTAGCAATGATCGATCTACAAAGAGTTGACACGATCTTAACCGGTAAAACACCGCCAAAACTAGAAAAATTCCTCCAGAGGGACCAATTGTTCGGTCCTTCAGTCAAACTATCCGATAACTACCAAATATGGGATTGGGTGAGGAGACCAATTGAGTCAGGAGCAAAAAACTACGCCCGCAGAGACTCAAGAGACTTGTTAATGGCTTGGCACAAGTACAAAGCTATTTTATCCACAGTATCTCTCGAGAAGAAAAATGCAATCCTAGAAGACGCGAGAAATTTCATGCAATGGAGGCGAAGGTTTCCACCTCGCGCAATTCCGTCCAGTCTTATTGAGAAGAAATACTTATACGACCCACTAAGACTTGACTTAATGGAATCAATTTGCAATTGGAGAGACGTGATCGCTCGCGAACGAGACGTCAGCGTTGATGAGATCATACGACCAGCCACGATGAACAAGATCGTCCACGAAATAAAAGTCTCAGACGTCCGAGAAGGACGAAAATACCACCTCACAAAAGATGACATTCTCGAGTTAGAAAGACGAGTGAGGGGGTTCCAGAGAGAGAATGACAAAATGGAAACTAGTCCAGAAAAACCAATAAGAGACCGTTTGTCCGGTTCCTCACGACAGCAAAATAGGCATAACAGAAAACCTATATATAATACGGGTTGGACGAGTGAGTCAGGAGAGTCGTCCGATAACGAATTCGAAGACATGACATGCATCTCCACAATAGGTGTTAAAGACGGAGTAAGAGCACACAAAACAATCCATAATAACATAATTAACTCTTTTCCAGAAACTGGTGACGTCTTGGAACTGTCAATTAGTGGAGACGATATAATTCCACTTCCACCATCAAAAATAATGGAAACCGGCACCGTCACCAACAACTCATATGAATGGGTTGAGATGAGCCTACTACCACCTTACCACTGGGAGCCACCTGTTCAGGCTTCCAGCCCAACTTGCATGGAACCACCTGTTCCGGTTCCGATGGAAGTTGAATCTGAGTCAGTTGTCCCGGCTCAATCTTCTAGCTACGATAAAGAAATCGAAAACCTCGAGAAAGAATTTAAAAAATTCCAAACACTACCAAAATCCGTTCAGAACAGAGCTCGAGGTAATTCCGGTACTTGCTTACGATGCTTTGGCTTAGGTCATACATCAAAACTATGCCCCGTAAGAGGCCAACGACGCGACATCATACCAGATGTCCAATGGTTTCGTATGAGAGCGGAGATAGCAGAAAGAAAAAGAAGCCATTTCAAAGAAAATCCAGCCTACAAGAAGCACGAAGAAGCACGCATAGCAAGCAAAAAGCGAAGGTATCGTCGTAATAAGATGATAAGGGATGAGCAACAACAACGACAACGCTAAGAGGGAGAGATAAGTCACGGCAGGGCTTTACCCCCGGTCATGTAGCGTCCAGGCCAACTCCACCATCACATCACGTGCATACACCAATGTATGCACGCATCCAACAATGCATAGCAAAACAAATAGTAGTAGAAAAAATCATAATGTTTTTTTCCATTGACAGTCAACTGTCATTCTGTTCATTCATATTATAAATATTATAACTTATAGATTTGTATGTTTAGGTTTATGCGACTACCTTCTTAGTACAAGAAGGTATAAATGCAAATGAACTGAAATCTTTTCTTTCAGATAAGCAGCAGCAGCAACAGCTAAAAAAGGTAGAAAAAAAGGTAACGCACCAAAGTGCACATAGAAGTAGAACGTTATCACTATTTTTTGACAAGTTCATTGCTTTGGTTGATTTGATCGAGTACACAGCTCCTAGAGCTGATATTAGAAATAAAAAAAATATATTTTTTTGTTGCTGCTTAAAATCGTGTGCGTATAGTCGTCATCATTTAACTGGCTTGTTGTACCATTTGATTCGCATACAAGCGCACTGGAAAATCGTCAGTTTTCGCACGGTAAGCATTCGCACATTCTGTTCGCGTTCTCCGTGGCCCAACAGACTTTAGTGGCTGACAGGAAGGAAGAAAAGCGTGCGTCGACCCCGACAACGCCCCATATCGCATCATCATATATTAGTGCATTAGCCGAGCGCAGTGTACCATCCAACACCCACCACACTGCTAACTTCTAACAACTGTCATACGAAAGCATAAACTATAACACACCACTATATTGCAGCTTCAGGGTAAAATTTGCAAATGAAGGCAAAAAGAAGGGTTTATTTTAAATGTTCACGATATGGATATAAAGGTTGCCATTATCCCATTAACCTACTTAAATTGAAATTTAGTGCTATGTATTATTCAGCACTGGAGCACGGTTAAACGCATGAACGGCGAGTGCTTTCGATTTCGTGAAAAAATTCCAACTTGACGTTGATTTCGCGGGAGTAAGCCTCTTGGTTTACTACACCAGTTATATTCGCCGCGGCACGATTTCATTCGCCAGCGAGCACTCATACGTCAACACTATTGGCTCTGTCACTCATTCATCACCATCATCTTCATACAACAAGACTCTTGCACCAGAACCAAACTTTTAAACTGCATCAGTCAATCAGTGATCGTGACTTTTGTGAAGCAAACTCGATATTATCTGATAGAGCAGATTTTAGTGATTCTGCCAATGTATTCAGTGAATCTGTGCAGTGCGTGTACGACAATCCTTGTGGATTTTAGTTAGTGATGTTAGTGTTTGTGCACAATTGATATCTGTTTACATTGATACTACTCAGTTACTAAAATCCCCAAGGAAAATCACACACTCAACGTACAGCTGAGATGAATACACTGGCGGAATCACTGAAGTCGACTCTATCAGTTAATATTGAGTTTGTTTTACAAAAATCTTGAAAACCGATTAACTGATGAGTTTTAAAAGCACTATGATTACAAAAAACCACTTGATACCGACGCAAGACAAAGTAAGGGTAAGGAGGAAAGGATGATATGCACTCCATTCGTTATCATGGGCAAACATAGTTAGGCTGCCTATAATATTTTTAGGGATCAGTGATTAGTGATAATTACTTTATGCGCACTGATTGAATCAGTGTATATATACCACGGGGGTCATATATATTACTAGGGTCATACATATATCACGGGGGCATATATATATTACGAGGGTCATATATATATCACGGGGGTCATATATATATCACGGGGGCATATATATTACGAGGGTCATATATATATCACGGGGGTCATATATATATCACGGGGGCATATATATATTACGAGGGTCATATATATATCACGGGGATCATATATATATTACGGGGGTCGCATGTACGTTATGGGGTCATATAATAAATACGTGAAGGGGGTCATATATTAAATACGCGAAGGGGGTCATATATTAAATACGCTAAGGGGGTCATATAGTAAATACGCGAAGGGGGTCATATATTAAATACGCTAAGGGGGTCATATAATAAATACGTGAAGGGGGTCATATATTAAATACGCGAAGGGGGTCATATATTAAATACGCTAAGGGGGTCATATAGTAAATACGCGAAGGGGGTCATATATTAAATACGCTAAGGGGGTCATATAGTAAATACGCGAAGGGGGTCATAAATTAAATACGCTAATGATTATGGGGCGCCGCGGCGAATTTAACTGGTGTAGTTCACCAAGATAATTACGAGCTGGGAGTTTTTGCATTCTATAGAGCACCTCTCAAACTACATATCCATACCCAAACTAACTTTACCCACAATAACGAATGGCATGCGCATACGATCCTTTCTGTATGCCCCTCCCACAGAACCCCCTTCTTCATCATCATCATCATCACATTGGAAATCAGGCTGTGGAAGCTTAATATAAAATTACTTTCTCTTTGAGGACTCCATTCATTTAATGTGTAACCGTAATGCATCATTTATTTGTACACACGACTTAAAGCTTGCATCAACAAAGAAACGGAGACGAAATTTCATTAACGATTTTCAAATAAATCTGGTCAACGCAAATGCAAAACTGTATTGATATGAATGAGAATGGGAAAAACTGCGCAGCCATTTACCAAAGTCAGTGATATAGTTCAGCAAGAAACAGAGTCTCCTCTTAATACTTTTGACAGTGTTACATGAAGAACTGTCATTTGGATGCTGAACAACACTTGCGAACTGCATCGGGATGCTGGCTGGCTTCAGCTTTCTCACTCAGCGGTTCAATGGCGCACAAATCTGGAAATACGCGTCTCAGAGCGAATGTCAATCCTGTATGATAATATTCACACTTATTGGCAACGAGGGCGCAACGGCTTGACATCAGAGTGCTTACAAACTTTATGTTTTCCACTTCATTTGCAAAATACAAAATGGTTTCCGCATTTCATGTGATTTTTAAAGATATCTTGTTCTTGTCCAATTTCCTGTAAGTATAGATTAACCAAATGTCATCAGCAATTTTTAACAATGATACCAGTTTCGTTATCAGTCTGGGCCGGGTTGATTAACGAAAAGTAAAAGTAGCCGGTAGCCTAACTTTTTGAGTTACCGGGAATTTTAACCCGAGTGATGAAATCTTAACTTAAACCAGGAGTAGGTAAGGTATGTAGTAACCCGGAATTCAAGCCTGCGGTTGTTTGCCTTGCCCCAACACACAGTGTAATACATTGTTCGTAATGGCACGGCACCCCAGAGTTACTTACGTCCAACGTTGCTCTATTTAAAGCACAACGGCTGGTGTGTGGGCGAATGATGACCGTTGACTATGGACTTGGACTGCTTGTAATTAGTTAATTGTAGTTGTTGTAGACTATTTAAATTATTGGACGGCGATTCTTATTCTTCATATACGATCTTTGTGTTATGTAATAGCTGTAACCGAGTTGTGCTTGGTGAATTTTAAAACAAGTAATGCATATAGTTTACTGATTCAAGTTTACTGCTGTGAACGTCCTCCTTAATTACTAAATTGATCATTAATTAATTTGTTTGACTGGTCCTGACGCTGAAAAAATCTTGACACGCATATGTCAACTAATTATATATTTAAAGTGAGCCCAGTCACATTTTAAACTTAATTGTCAGAGGATGGCGAACCTTTTCGCTACGTAGATATAACTTATGGCAACTCCAACTAGTTAAAAAGTTTATTAAGTTACTCTCGAGGGAAAAAAATCGGTTACTCTGACTTTCTGCATCTCGGTATGTGTTACCGAGTAATATTTTCCAGTAACTCCGATCTCATCAACCCGGCCCTTGCAAGGTATACGCACCTATTACAATGAATTTCCTCATAGAGGGTGAAAAATCATTTTCGACGTAGCATTAAAAAAAATTATCATGCTACAAAAATAGTTTAAAGAACGCCAATCAAAGTACTTCCATGTGATATATTACATTGCAGTTTCAACTGCACAAAAGCGGATCAAAACTTTACTAGAGTGGAACAGGGTCGCCGTACAAGAGCAATAGTTGGAACAATTTAATATTTAAAAAATATACACTGGAATCATTAACTGTGAAAAAAACATAGTTTCATGCTTATCGTTGATGTCTCCTAATTAGTAGCCAAAGCAAAACGTTGTGATAAGGGGATACCAAATGGTCCCGTTTTGACAAAGAGCAACAACAAAAAAATCTCCGTCTTGATAATTTTAAGGTTTTGGATAAAGAGGGAACTAACTTCCAGAAAGATAAATCGATCGGGGATTTACGCTTGATCAACGCCGATAAGACGTGTTAGTCACAAGCCGGAAAAACGAAACAAAGAGGTAAAGACCACATCTTGGTCGTTTCTAGCTCAAACTTAAAGAAAATGTTTACAAGAGCTGGAATACGGCTGTTATATGTATTACGAAGTGCTTCTTAAATTTAATTGCATTTAGCTCCTTTCTTCTCCACTAGTAAGAACCGACTATGCTTATATCTATGGTTATGACTGGAAGTTTGCTTTGAGCTGTACACACTTTCTTGGGGAATATTGGCAGGGATTCTTGGGACTGGTTTTTACGAGTTTAGTTTGACTTGATTAAATTACACGTGTAAACTACGGGAACAAATCGATACAGATGAACACCACGCCAGTCGACAACCGCTGAAAAACGAAAACCAACTGCGATGACAGAATGAAAGTTGGGCTCACCTCACAACCCTAGTGATTCACTTTCGCATAATCGCAAACATCCATAGCTACAGAACTGTACAAAAATATATGTGATCAAAATAAGTTCAATCCTCTCAGCACAAAAAAGTAAAACATGCAATAGGCACATACAAAAACACGTCAAAATTGTATCTAATGGATTCATAATTGATTCGTCCTTCCGAATCAACACTGAACGACTTCTGACACATGCACCAACTATTTTATATATAAACATTCCATGCATTATAAGGTTTGTGGTAAACTTTTCCGTTTGGAAATATTTACAAAAAATACTCATTGTCCTTGATCTCTTTATATACCCCTGCACTTATCTTCAAATTGACATTGACTTAAATATTCATGCACGAAACGATAATGGATTCACTTCATGGATCGTTTTGAAAACGAAAGGTGGGTTCAACTAATCGTAAGTAAGTGGTTCACGTTCTGGGAATAACGTTTTCCATTATCCCAATCACCCACCAACTACGTAAGGTATACTATTCATTATTCAGTGACAACTGGAGCACGGTTACAAACACAGTGAAAGTAGTCAAGCTTGCAATTTAATATGTTGATATGAAACCATTTCTTCCATTTATTTAATGTGAGATCGGAATGCATGATTACTTTTCACACAAGATTCAGAGATCGTGACAACAAATATAAAGAAATGAAATTTCATAAAAGCTTACTCAATTAAATCTAGACCCGTCAACGAAAATTCGAACTGCATTGATATGAATGAGAAGGGGATGCAATGTGTCATTAATTACTAAAGTCAATCCTGCAGCTCAGAATGAAACCGCGCCTCCTCTTACAACTTTTGGTAGTGTTGCATGAAGAACAGTCATTTTGATACTGAACGAACCTCGCGAACTATAACGGCATGCCATGTTGCTTGAGAGAAAGTTTCCTGCTACTTCAAACGAGAGAAACCGAACGTAGAACATCATGCTCGACAGTAAATAAACCATAGCACCTCATCTCCTATCAATAACATATGATTAAAATAGAATAATAGTTATCATCTAAACTTGCGATAGCGGTCGACGTGTTCAAAAATGTAGGGTGCACTTATCGTAAATATTTACGATTTTGGATATTGCACCTACAAGCAACCCGAATGTTTTCAACAAGGTTCTCTTTTTGAATGGCTAAATGGCTTACCGCGTTGCCTTTTTTCTTAGGACTCAAACCAGCTCCCGGTATATGAGGTTCATACTGTTTCATTGCGACATAAGAAGAAAACCATTTCCGGTAAGCCATTTCCACATTCAAAAAGAGAAATTAGCTTAAAACCTTCGGGTTGCTTGTAGCTGTAACAGAAAACTTCCTTCATATTCGGCACGCTAACCTCATTTCTAAATTGTCTTATTTGACATATGTTTTAACACACCATCCACACTTTACAAACTCTCAACATCTGCCAAAAATGGAAATTCAATTTAGTTTTTTTATCAAAATTTAATGGCAATGATAAATGTAAAATATTCGACCAATGTATATTTTATAATTTTGTACAAGCATTGTCTTTCGGTTCCGCTCACCATTCCTGATCTCCAGTTGATCCAATTGCCGTACATATCCGTACGAGTTTCAAAGAGAATGTAATCCGTCCTAGATATGTTGGTAGCTTTTCGGCAACCAAAGAACAAACCTCCTGGACTTCATATGCTTGCAGGGTTTTATTTATTGTGTGTATTACAGTATCAAGAAGCGTCTAGTGTACATGAATATTATTGCACATGAAAGCTCCAAAATATTTAGCTCCAACCCAAACACTAGCTCGTTGCATTCTTCCATGTGTTCACAAATTTCCTGTAAATATTCAAACGTAATGTTATCTGCAAAAGCAAGTAAATTCTCAACAATCATACTAGTGTCAGTTACAAATATACCGATATACAGCAAAATATTACCTTTACTCTACATTATACACAGCGATGACAAAATACACTTTTCGACGTTGAAATCACCGAAAATGTCGGAATACTTCAACCTTGGATTAAAGAATACTAATCTTTTAAACAATCCTCGATACTGATTCCTTCGGACAGATGGAACTGCATTTGCAACTGTACATAGGTGGAGTAAAATTTTACGAGAAGGGAAAACAGTCACTATAATGCATGTTTAATTTAGTATTGAAAACATATAGTGTACAGCAAAGATTCAGTTTTTGGAAAATGTTAACAGTAAATTTTTGAGACGATGGTGATTTTCACCAACTATCGCTCTATCGTTTACCTCTAGTACTTTTTACAAAGCACTAAAGATTTAGCGATTGTGAATTATTTACAATCACAATTCAATCTGGATTGCTTTTATAATTTTAAGGAATCAGAACTGACTAAAAAGATTTCCGGGTTTTTCTGAAATTTTAAACAAACAATTAAACCAGTATGCACAATAAGATCATATTTGGTGTACTTAGCCGCCACTTACATCAATACTACCGGTCGGGAGAGATTTCGGATTTATAGGTCTCTTGTATACATCGTTTTATTCGTGAGCAAATCAAAGAACACGCAGATAAATGATAAAGTAGCCATTTAATTTAACATGGATAAAAGCGGACAAATTCCAGACAAACCCGAGTACAGAAGATCATTAGTGGCGTACAAATTTGCCAGTTTGTTTTCAGAGTGAGAAAAGTATACTTTTCAGAAATGGATACCCCTTTTCATTTTGTGTATCAATGAAAAGGTAATTGTAGGTATTTATGCATATCTATTGAGTTAAAGCGAGAAAGGTGATTAAGATTTTGTCCCTCGTTCACAAATCTGTACCAGTTGAAAAATGATTATCGTTAATCTACATTATCGGTCTTGGCAATTGTTTTTATGATTTCAAAAGGCTCACCAAAGTTCCAGTTCCGAAATTCTAACTGTGTGCTTTAAAAAAGAGGAAAGTGATAGTAAACTTACTTCCAGAAAGATAAACCGATCGGAGGTGTATCAACGCCGATAAGAAGTGTTGGTTACAAGTCGGATAAATGAAACAATACTATAGTAAGGACGTATGATAGACTCTAGTTGTACATTAAAGAAAATGTTTATAAAAGCAATTCAGTCGAACGATCAGATACCTGTGCCATCAGGCAAACTAGAAAAAATATGGCGTTACAGTTGGTGGAGTAGCCTCAAGTTCCCGTGTACCGGTCTCCACAACTTCTATGCCCCATTCGTCCCTATTTTCTTTCTAGATTACGGTAAATTAGGCGCTAAAATATTTTATAAAAAGTGATGTATGATAATCTATTGTGAGTGACCAACAAAAGTTTTCCTGAAGAAATCGTGAAAAGAAGTATTCGTAAGAAATCAAATTACATAGAAAGATAAATGATAAAGTAGCATTTAATAAAGCATGGAAGAGAAGATTTATTAACAATTGTTTGACGATTTGTGTGGTTTGATACGTACACCAGGTACAATATATTCGAGACTACATGTTGTTCAGAAAACTAAGTTAATGGTACACAAACAAGAAGGATATTAAATTTGTTCAATGATCTTATTGTCGGTACAAACAAACTGGCGAATAAAAGATCATTAGAGGCGTCCAGATTCGTCAATTTGCTTTCAGAGCGCGAAAAGTAGACTTTTCAGTTCGGATGCGATGCTGCATTATGTTTATCAATTCAAAGGTAATGGTATGTATACCTATTAAGTGAAATCAAGAACGGCGAATGACTTTTTGCCCCGTGTTCACAAATCAGGTATCATCACAAGATGTTAACGTAGTATATTGCAGTGATCATTTGCGACCAAGTCAGATTGCGCAGACAGATAATGGATAAAAGTCGGAATTTAATGTCGCATGTGAAAAAATACATTGGAAATTGTGTGATGTTTTGTGTGGCTGTAAAAAGTACGCCATATAGAAAGTCTATGAGACCACTGCTGTTCCAGAACAATGTGATAACGCCACAGAAGCAAGTCGGGTCATAAATATCGCACGTCGAATGACACAATCTTGGTGCCAGATTTTAAAAGTAACAAAATGCATTAATATTCCATTATTAAAGTAGCTTATGAAATTTTTCGAAAACCAAAGACGATACGGTAGAAAACAAGTTGCAACTGTTGTTGTATTGACACTATATGTGTCAATAAAAAAGCAGAGCCACGTAGGTGTATTTATTAATTGAAATCAAGAAAGTGTAACAATTTTTTTCCTGGCTCCCAAATATGTTCCAGATGCACTAATGACTCTCGTTTATCTACATGTATCAGCAGTATGTATGATTTCAGATGGTAAACGTACTTTCAGAAAGATACATCGATCGAGTGTTTACGTTTGATCATCGCCGATAAGAAGTGTTGCTGACAAGTCGGAAAAACTAAAGGAAAAAGCTATATAGAAATACTGACAGACATTAGCTAAAAATTAAAGAAAATGTTACAAATGGTGGTCCTGGACAGCGAGAGAAATGACGAATACCTTCTGGATTTAATTACGTTTTGCTATTTTCATCTGCAATTGAAATACCCTGACAATTGATCATCCAGATTTCCTCACACTCATCTAATTAAACAATATTGATCACTGCAACCTGTGAATACATTTGTAGCTCAACATCCTAAGGCTTGCAGATGCTTCAAAATGGCTATTTGTCACGGTCATTCTCCTAATGTATGTATGTATGTATGTAATTTATTCAAGTGTTAATTGGTTCAGTCAATACAGTCTGATTTTACAACCATGACACTCTACAGTAAGAGCTTAAGGGTATAACAAAATATTCCCACAAACCTATTCTTACTATCAAACAATAATCATTTCATATAAACAATGGTCAGTCCAGTGACAATATATCCAAATCATTATCAATTATCAATCATACATAATTACTATTCTACATAAATAAAAATTTTCTTTCATTTAACAAGATAGTCTTACAAGTATCAGTAAATATTTCGTAAACAGATTTCAATTCTATACTTTTACCCATTAAACCGTTAATTTCTTTACAATAATTATTCCAAATACTAATACAATTCCATCTAAGTGACATTTGATAAAGTGTCGTACGTGGCGAGCAAACTGTTAATCTACGAATTTTCTCGCCTTCATCTTTGCTGTAATAGAACCAATCTCCAAATATTCCACAATTCATTTTCTTAAAGACAAATTTTAGCAATGCAAGGGTTCGTCTTTCACTAATTGTTAATAGGTCAATTCGTTTGAGTATTTTATCAATATCAGTTTTGATAAAATTTTTACCTGGCAAATTTCTACGTTTATAAGCACTTGGATAATAATAACAAATAAGAAACCTGTTAATTTTACATTGAAATTTTTCGACGTATTGTGAATTTGAGAACGACCAAAATACCAAACCATAGTCTATTATGCTGACAATATAGGCCGAAACTAGCGTCTTCAAAAAATTTTCACTGATCATTCGTCTAATATTATACATGCGGAAGAACGAGAAGTTTAACTTCTTTTCAGTTTCTTGACAATGATACTTGAATGATAGAGTAGAATCTAAATTAATTCCTAAGTACCTGAAGTTGTCTACCAACTCTACATTTTCACCATTTAAGATTACATTCCCTTTATCCTGTTGAGCTGATCTATAGTCTTTAGCCTTGTAAAATACCATATATTTTGTCTTCGATACATTTATCTGTAAACCGTTATCCTGGCACCATTTATTAAAAACAGCTAAACATTGGTTTAATTTATCTGTTCCTTCACTAAACGATGCACACTTTGTAAAAATACATAAGTCATCGGCATACAAACAATATTTTAACGAAAGTATTTCGCTAACGTCATTAATAAAAAGAGAATAAAACAAAGGACCTAAAATTGAGCCTGGTCCTGAGCCTGATTTGATGTTGTAAGGCTTCGAGATATACGATCCATTTTTTATAACGAAACTACGACCAGAGAAATAGCTAATTAACAACTTGATCAAGTATGGAGGGATCTTGAAAGAAAATTTTGTCATTAATTTTATGACTAATTTTTTATGAGAAATGCTATCAAAGGCCTTTGAAAAATCTACAAATACGGCCACAGCTTTACCAGATGTTTCATCGAGTATATCATATAAATTTTAAGTTACCACTGCAATGGCAGTCTCACACGACCGATTCGATCGAAAGCCATGTTGATTTGGATCTAGCATGTCTTTTACACTAGACAAAATTTTACAATAAATTAGTCTTTCAAAGACTTTTACAATAAAAGGAAAATTAAAGATGGCACGATATGATGATGATTGAAATCGAGATCCTTTCTTTTTATACAGTGCAATGGCATGAGCACGTTTAAACATTTCTGGGATTAAACCAGTAGTAAATATTGTCATAAAAATAAAGCGTAATGGTACCGCTAATATTATCGCAAATTGCTTATATATCTTCTTTGGTACATTCATTACAGTTTCTTTAGATTTATCTACATACGAAATAGCTTCACATATTTCTTGCTCATATATATTACAATTTTCAGGTTCGTTGTGATGTTTCTTATAATTATCAACATATTCCTCTAATAGTGGCAAACATGATTGCACTTCGCTTACAGCACCAGTAACAATAAATTCATTCGCTAATTGATTGCAAATACCTGCATCAGTTTCTTGAATAAAGTCATTACCAAATAATTTTGTAATTTTCGGATTACTTTCATTTTTATATTGCACAAGTTCATTCATAATGCCCCATGCATCAGCTGAGTTTTTAACTGTCGAAAGTTTTTTATTGAAATATGCCACTTTTGCTGATCTTATTGCATTATTAACTTCATTTCTGAACTTATTGTATTTAGGTACAAGCGATGGGTCTTCCTGAGATTTCATTCTCAGCCTATCCCTTTCTCCGCACATTTGCACCAATTTACTTGTGAACCAAGGCGTGTTCATCCCCTTGACTGTCCTACGCCTAATTGGTGCATGTTTATTCAAGACGCCCATTATTAAACTTTCGAAAATTTCCCCATTGTACTGAGGAACAGAAGTAGTGTCTAAAAAACTCCAGTCTAAATCTCTTAAATCTTTGTCAAACTGCTCTGAATTAAAGTTTTTGTAGCTCCTATATTCAATGATTTTAGATTTTTCACGGTCAGATCCTGTTTTTATTACTGTGTAAATTAATTTGTGGTCAGAACCAGCAAAATTAATTGATCCACTTTGTGAAAATTTTCTAGTGTCTGAGACATACATGTGATCAAGGAGCGTTTTTGTTGTACGTGGTTCATTGTTGATAATTCTGGTAGCAATCCTTGTGGGCCCCTTAATAGTCTGTACAGAGCTAAACTCAGTAGCCAAATTTACTAATTTGTTTGATTCAATACTCTTTTTGATAAGATCAATATTAAAATCGCCCGTAACAAGGAAATCATGTTTGTCTAACCGTAGATGATAAAACACTTGTTCCAAAAATGTGAATGCTGTATCATTTACTCTATCTAGTGGAATATAGACTACAGCTACATGAATTGGCTTTTGAAATTTTCCAATTATTTTTATAATTGTGCATTCAACATTATTAGGCACGTCGATTGGAAATTCTACTATTTGATAGTAATATAATTCATTAATATAGATCAGTGTCCCTCCTCCTTCTTGCGACTGCCTGACTTTCCTAACCATATTAAATAGCGGAATTTGAAACATATTAGCACTGTTTCGTGCTTTTAGTTTGGATTCAGTAATGGCAAAAAGCATTACATTAGACTCATGTGATAAAAAATATCGCACTTCTTCATACTTATTAGATACGCCATTTAAGTTAATATGTATTATCTTCTTGCCCTTGGGAAGACATTGTACATACTTATCTAAGTTTTTTTCATTTTGAAGAATGTCTTCAGAATTTGACGTAATAATGTAATAAATAATTAGATTTGCACAAAAAATGATGAAACGGCGGTAAAGTTGCGCTAACTCCATCTCGTAATCCCCAAAGTAAATTGTATCGTCCTCTGTTTCTGTTTTCATTCGTGAACAAAGCAGAGTACATTGACCGATAAATGATAAAGATTTAATATAACATTGGAGAAAAGCCAAATTAATAATTGAGTGATAATTTCTGTGCTTTGAAACATACACCAGATACAGTATCTCCAAGACAACTTGTTTAGGAAAGATAAGCTAAAGCTAAATAATAAAATCATTTAGCTGTGGAACGACACAATCTCGGCGTGATTTTCACAGATCATCATCAGACCATAGTAGATTTGTACACGAATGGTAAGGAGAATGATGCATTTCTACCACTCGTTTCTAAATAATTAGATTCCGAAAGCAATTCTGACAAGAGAAGAAAGGATTAAATATCTGTGCTTTATTTGGACCACATATAACCCGAGGAGACATCCGTAGCTAAATTGCTTAGAGTCTATAGATTCCTCATAACAAACAGAAAGTACGCTGATAACTGACCTGTAACAATAACCAGTTGGTGTTCTCACGAAATACGTCGATACGGCGTTAAGATTGGAGGATCTCATTTACGTTTCCAACCATCTACTTAATGAATATATTCATTTATGGCTGATTCCACTGAAGAACTTTGTGTTCATTTGATTTGGCATACACCATGATGGTGGCACTACGATAATCCGTTGACTCTGAGTAAGCTAGCTTTCATTTGTAATTGTAAAATATACCAATTACCTTGAATATTATTATATCGTTTATTCAATGAAATAAATGATATCTTACACGACAGAGTCACAAGTTAACAAAGGCGAAAATGATACTTTTCGAATGGGCAGAAATGATTACTTGGTAAAACATATTTGCTCACGAAAAATGATACACGTGATAGTATTTTTGTTTCAGATGTATAGAAAATGGTTGTGAATAGCTCATAAATAATATTACAAGTTTATTGTTTGTGCGTGTAAGAAGCAATCTAAAAATTAAATTAATGCGACTGTCTTTTTAGTATCTGATAGCAATCGAAAAACTGGGACTGTACCCTACCATCATATGAAAATCCCGATTGGAGCATTTGGCCGCCACTTTAGTTTGCACTAGCGACTTGCTGACATTGTAGAATTGTAGATTGCTGAATAGTGTCCTGTGGTCATGTGTAAGTTAATATGGCTTATCTCCACAGAAAGTGATGACAATGTTATCAGCACATTTTAACGAAATTTATTTCACGTTTTATTTTGGAACAAGTTGAATTACACATATACATAAATGATAAAAGTACGGATTTAATATGACTTTAGAGAAAAAACATAATTCCGTGATGATCTGTGAAGTTGTAAAAAGTAAACCCAACTACATGTTGCTCCGAAAAAAAACGCGATAACACTACATAAGAAGGTAACCTCACGTAAGTGGAACGTTTTGGTTTAACGATAGAATCATGATGTCAAAGCTGGAGATAGTTTACTTATCGATCGCCACTCATTCAAACTACATTGAGCATTGTCGCCACGCCTATGTCGCTCATTATTCAAAACAATATCGATGTTTTATTGTGATTTCGTTGAATTACTGCACACAGAATTTCCTGTAGTCAAATATATATCCGTTCCGTCTGTCAGGGAAGTACACAGGATATTAGCGCAGTAGGGGCGAGCAGTTTTGTCACTTTGGTTTTGAGAGAGAAAATTAAACTTTTGACACTGGAGGCAATGGTTGGATCACTATGCGTATAAATAGAGAAGCAAAGCCAAGTAAATTCATTGAGTGAAATCGAGAATGGTTACATAATATTTATTCCTGGCCCCTAAATCTGTTGCAGATGCACTAATGACTCTCATTTCTCTACATACATTGCAGGCAATATGTACGTATTCAAATGGTAAACTTATATCCAGAAAAATAAATCGATCGAGGGTTTACGCACTATCAACGACGAAAAGATGAATTGCTGACAAGTTGAAAAAATTAAGGAAGTAGGTTGTTCCGATGTATTCACTTGGAGTAAGTGATATTGAAGAAAAAATGGAAAGTTGAAAACCATAGTAGCTTGTGCAAATCACGAAGTGGCAGCTGAAAGAAGAAAGAATAATCATTCTCTGTTCCGTCCAGACGCGGAAAATGTTTGGAGCAATAATGATGCTTTAGAATATGCAAAAGCACACTCTCGAGTAGCTGAAGACCCTTCGTTCTGATTACTCAATTGTATAGTTTATCTGGTCATGACATTGATCACTTCAAGGAAATGCGAAATCTAAAATGCACATTCCACGCTAGTATCCAGCATAACGCATAGTGACATTGAACGAATGAGACACTAATGTGAATTGTGAACATGTGAAAGCAATAATAAATATACAACGACAGCCAGTGTTTCTTTAGGGAGGAATGCACAAACGATACAGCGGATTAGACAAAAATTCAAATTCGCAAGTTTATTGTTTTACCTGTTTTTGATAAAGTATAAATATTAACAGTTTGCATCCAACTTCGAACAATTTGCCGCAAGCCAATAATCGGTGCTGTAGCCTTACCATTAAATACGAGCGAAAACAACTAACGAAATAGCTGCAGTTGTCACTTCGCAGCATATATTTGACTTTCCGCGACCAATCACACATGAGTTTGTCATTGATGTGTTGTGCCTGTCTCGTTAGATTATTGTTTTTAATCATGGGCAAATGGTACAACAAAGACTAGTGAATTATGACCCTTTGGTTCAAATTATATCTCCAACCATGTCATGCAAAATAATTGTTTTTTCATTCGTAGCCATTTTGGTTCCGTAAATACAATTGTATCATGCCAACATCGTTACAAAATTTTCCCTACCGTTCATAAATTTAGCACATTTAAGTAATGAATATTAATAGGTAAATACAGTATTCACATATTCTGTGGTTATAATAGCATACGCGTTCAATGCTACAATGGTTCAAAAAATTCCATTACACCATATGGCAATGGTTTATGCAATTTTGGCGAACGATTCGTTCAAAAGCAGCACTGGCAAATTTCAATCATATTACATTGGTTACAAAATGATGTCACAAACATGTGCAAATGGTTTAAAAACATCAGCAAATCATTCCTATATTGGACTCACTTTGTTACGGTACCGCAGTTTACCATTTCGGTTATCTACAACCTCCTGCAATACAAGTACATTGCTGCTTATTATTGTAGCTCTGTATCGTCAGATATTTATTACGGCGCTGCTGAAAGATGATAAGTCAGAAGCAGGGCATGGTGGACAGCACATTGTTGCCACGCCACGTTAATTTAATTAAATGCACAGTTAACAACGAACGTATATTTATTATTTCTCTATTGCCTAAAAGATGCATAATAGAATATTCATTCGAATCGACAACGAGCGACGTATAACACATGCAACCACACCTTCAACCATATTGGAAAACAAATCTCTGACCGATTCCCTCTAATCGGTACAAATTATGAACGCAGCTTTTAGTAGATTCTTGTATAAGCTTTTAATTGGTCCTCCGGAGTTTTGCATTGAATCACTACATTCCGGGGAGCATCTCTCAAGTTTTGGTAATCGACATCTTGAGAAGAACCTATTATCTAGCTCTATTATCTAGTTCATAGGAGTGAATCCTATGAACACGTGAACAAGTGATAAACACTAAACCACCCCGCATACTAATGACGAACTCCTCTGCCGTTGGAACTAATTGGTACATTGAGAGAAAAATGGTTGTCCTTAGATTATTAGAGCAACATGGTGTCGGAGGCGACTTAGAATGGAATTATAAGTCATGTATTTCATGTGTGTATTACAGAGTTAAATTTCCGACAGAAAAAACGTAACAATTGCATGAATACTGTATGAAACACTTCAATGGATTTTTTAAAGAAAAGTCAAAGGAAATTGAGTAACGATAAAAGCATTGTCTAAACTGATGTAGCATTGTTTATATATTTGCTTCACTTTCCGTATACCGCAACATTGGTACTAGTATTGCAGATCATAACCAGATTAAGTTCATGCCTGGAATGTTGTGATTTAAACTATTGCAATGCCAATTTAAATTTAGAATATATGTAGTCATTATAATACAGCCACACGGAAAAAATAAAAGTAAAGGGAAAAATCCCGGAACGTTGTACATGAGACAAAATCACGTGGACTGACGATTTAAAAAATAAATCTTTTCACAAACCATTTTAGATTTTGCGTTTATGAATTAGTTACTATCACAATTCAATCTCAATTGGTCTTGTTATTTCAAGGAGGCTGTCCTGACTTTAAATATGTCTGCGTTTTTCTGGAATCGTTAAAAAACAATTAAACCACCAGTAACAAGAAGATAATTTTTGGAGCATTTGGCCGCCGTATCAGTTTAGACTTCTTTTCAGGAGACACTCTGTATTCGTAGATGCTTTGCCTTCACTCGTTTCTTTTTTGTAAGCGTGTGTAAATTACTTTGGTTTACATCAAAATCAAACCCAATAACAAGAAACTTTCAAACAGTTGGCACCGTAGAAAGTAAACTACTACTGCTATAATATTGTTGAAACGTTTGTATCATATTACTTATTGCAACGAAATAATATTACATTCTATTCTCTCAGATGTACACAAGCGAAACAAAACTTTACTCCAGGGGGGACGAGTCGGATTATAGGATTGATAGTTGGTGCAATTCAATATTAAATAAAATATATCATTGAATCCTTAATTGTGAAGAAATATAATCAAATAGAATCTTCTCATGACGCATTTTTTTGCGCTTGAACATAAATCACATGCAAAAATACTGGCTACTGCTTTAGGGAAATTGTTAAACGCCTATTTTGTTAATGGAACGTTCCAGTTGGCAATAGATCTCAGTCAGATCGATACGGTGTTTTCACGGACTGTTTTTACAAGCTGATAAGTGTAAGGGATTGCGTAATTGAAGTGCCATATTCACAGCGCAGCATAGCAAAAAATCTACTAAATCAAGTTGGAAGGTTAATTATAATTTTAAGGATGCTGTCGTGTCTCACAAACTTTCTTGGGATTTTCAGAAATCTTAACGAAAGAACTAAGCCAGTAATAACTGTTATATCATTCTTGGAGCAGTTCACCGCCACTTTGGTTAATACGTCCGATCTGGATACATTTAAGTGAAACAGGTCTTCAGGGTAAACTTATTTGTGTATTGTAAAACTGTGCAAGTTAATGTGGTTTACGCAACCTGATGATGACAATATCATCAGAAGCTTTTTTTTACTACATTGTTCAGTCATGAAGAAGTCAAATTACACAGACAGTTAAATGACAAAAGTATGAATTTCATATCGCTTGCAACAAAAATGTTAAAATTTATTTATGTACACCCGTACTTCTTTTTCTGGAATGTGCTAACCGCAAATTTGGAAAATGCTGGAGACTTTTGCAAATTAGTGGTCCAGAGTATTATTGAACAACGTGTGGTAAAACATTTTACATACATTTTAGATTTGCTGTGATGAACTGTTGGCAATATCAACTGATCGTATTATTTGAAGAAGGCTGTCCTTACTCAAAACTTGTCTGGGGTTTCCTGAAGTCGTAAAACAAAAAATTAAATCAGTAATCACAAGAAGATCAGTTTTGTAGCACTTGACCACCACTTGGGTTTATTCTTCCGGTCAGGGCCCATTTTGAATTCTTAGGTTACATGCTCTAGTTCAATTATTTCTTGTAATCCTGGGTAAGGCGAACAATAAGGCTAACATAAAAATTAAAGTTTCACAGATGATGCTGGAAATATCAGCAGTAAATTGTATCGTCATCCGTTTCTCTTTGTATTCGTGACCAAATACAAGTACATACACAGATACGCGATAAAGCTGCATTTTATTAAACATTAATAATTGTTTGATGATTTGTGTGGTTTAAAACGTATACCAGATGCAATATCTACTACACAACATATTGTTGAAGAAAAATATTAGATCTGCACAAGAAACTCATTAAAGTTGAGGAACGACAAAATATGGATGTGATTGTCAAATACAACTTTTTGTCAGTCCACACAAATCGCAGAACAAAAGATTATAAGAGGCGTTAAAATTTGCCAATTTGTTATTAGAGCAATAAAAGTGAACTTTTTAGTCCGGATGCGATGCTGCATTATGTGTATCAATAATAAGGTAATTGTACGTATGCATATCTATTGAGTGTAATACACTCACTAGGGAACTGCCCAAGGTGAAGTTCGCCAATTCAAATGAAAAACATGGTTTTCTACGCTGATCACGATTCTGATGTTCGTTTTTTGTAAAAATGAAATTTTAATTTTGTCCATTTAAATATATGTGTTTTCAAAACTTAGCAAACGATTGTCGAAAAGCATTGATTTATAACTAATGCTGCAGAAGTCGAATTTGAACTCAAATTTGAACCGCCTTTATTATTTTAGCCGTTACACGTCGATTCTGAGCGTATTATTGATCGCATCCAAAAATGAACATCAGATTCAAAATCTACGCGCTCGATTTAGCATAAACATATGACACTTGACCCATGTTAAGAGAAATCATAAATTACCAAAAACACCTCCCAGCGTTCCCTTGTACGTTTAACAAAAAACTAATCGCGAATTCGTAATCAGCGCACTAGGTTTGATATAAAAACACATCTCACTCATCCATGTGAAGACTTCACCTGAAATAGTTCCCAAGTCAGTGTATTCAAAAACGGTGATTGACTTTTTGCTCCTCGATCACAAAACTGTACCAGATTAAATAATGATTATCTTATCTGCATTCTCGGCATCGTCCATTGTCTAAATACAAGTGTGTATTAATATTATACAATATCAACCTGATGTTTCCATTGGTGAAGATTCCAGGTCAACAAACTAAAGTGCCAAACTTTAGCAGACGCGAAATCAGCGTCATTTTACCATTATTCCCCAACGTGCGCCCGCCGAAAAGAGCGTGACGTTTGTGGGCGTGGCTACGCTTAGTGACGTCACTGCTGGTTATAAGTACTTTTGTTTCAGCTTTTCATCAGTGAATAATGTTGATCTATTTGAAGTGAGTTTGCATCGACAAAAATTTTCATGGAAGTATTTCTTTATTTATCTTGGAGAGCTTCATAGATGGAAATACAGAGTGCACCCACAAAATGACCTATATGAGCCGCTTGGATGCCATAATACTAAACACCTGTTGACCGGCGCCGAGACAAAACTAATATGTGGAAATGCAAAGATAAAAAAGGAAGTTATACTTCAATACTTCAAGAAATTTCATGATATGATATGGTCAACACGATTGGATGTTTTTTTGCTTACATCTTACACCATTACAAGTCGCATCAAAATGCCCAAACGCGAGTATGGACAATATAAAGCCTTGTTGAATCACACGGTTTTTCTAGGTGTGTACACTTGAATGTAGAATATTTGGATATCCTGCGCCATTTTGTTAATGCAAACATACTTATCCAATTATGAGAAATATATTACCAAAAAACTGCTCCGGAATAAATCGCCCAGCCATCTCTCCCTGCGAATAAAACAATATAAGCTTTATAATCCCTCGTATTATTTTGACGGTTTTGCTGAAAGCTGCTTGCAGATGCAGATCTGTCTTACTTTATAACCAATTGTGTCTTTACGTTTTCCCCGCTCAATGTTTTATGGTAGCGCAGATGGTCCTTCCAATGAATCGTGAATTACTAGAAAGGCAAAGCTGGGTGACTGGAGCGGAAGGAAATGTAATTGTTCTGTCTACATGTACATTTATTGCTGCATAAATCTGGATAATTCAAGTAAACACGAAATAAAATCGTAATATTAGCATTGCGATGTACTGATTATGCTTAATTTGGCTTGTTGCAAATCAAGAAGCTATTCATGTGTACCAAGTGCTATTTTTCAATTTATCTCCAGTAGTGACTTGTCTTGAATGGGTTAAATTCATTCAACGGCAATTGCATGCTTTACTTTCTGCGTTTATGTTTAACACACTATCATTGAATTTAAATCGTTTGGGATGAATCCACAAAATTATCATGGTAACAGGCGGAATGAATTTGATGAACTGCTATTTGTCGCTGGCAATAATTCCATCGTGAAGGTTTCCGAAGTATTGTACATTTGATGTGGATTAAATTAATGGTTAAAATAATTTAGAATCACGGCATTTTCTAATCGAGATGTTGTTGCTGCAGTCGTGTAAAAATGGTAGGTTGATATGAAGGTTCAGGACGTCCTCTTCTTAACATCGGTCAAGTTATGAACAATTCGCGAGAGTAGTTGTATTAAATTTGACAAAATTTAGGATCCTTTTACATATTTCAATTATACGGTATTAATTAGCAGGATTGTTGGAGCCGCATTGAAAGTGAAAACACTGATTGGCATTTCTCTGAACGTCTAAGTGAGTATGATTGCATATTCAATCAATTTAAAAATTTGGCACCGTATGATGATAGAGATAGTTACTATGAAGACAGTGTAGTGCGGCTAAAAATTGTTTAATCTAACAAGGGAAGTACTTTCGCTTAAGTCCTCCGAATTGGCTGAAAATTTGGATTTCTATGAAATCGGCGATGCTGAAAACCATGGAAAAGTTTGTTTCTGCTAAATGTCAAATCTGTAGCAGCTACAAGCAAATACATCAACAAACATCATGTTACTAGGTAGTCTTGTGTCCCAATATGCAAGTATACAATGACTCTCCAGAATGCTGTAGAAATCAATACACGATACTTTTAGACCGAAAAGTGTGTTATTACCAATTACATACATAATGATCGCAAAAAGCTATGCCATTGCATCATGTGCCAAATCCGTCAGCAAGTGTCATGGGGGCTACAAGAGTAGTTTGCTGTCGCAAATAAATGAATACTTTTTTACAGTTTTTGGTTTTATTTGCCAGTGATTCACCTGACGTTTGTATTACACCTTTATATCCCGAATCCATTACAGCGTTATAGCCCGAATCCATTACAGTGATATAGCGCGAATGCATAGTGGTGATATTGACTAAATGCATGCAACGCTACCTGTAAAAAAGTATTCATTTATTTGCGACAGCAAACTACTCTTGTAGCCCCCATGACACTTGCTGACGGATTTGGCACATGATGCAATGGCATAGCTTTTTGCGATCATTATGTATGTAATTGGTAATAACACACTTTTCGGTCTAAAAGTATCGTGTATTGATTTCTACAGCATTCTGGAGAGTCATTGTATACTTGCATATTGGGACACAAGACTACCTAGTAACATGATGTTTGTTGATGTATTTGCTTGTAGCTGCTACAGATTTGACATTTAGCAGAAACAAACTTTTCCATGGTTTTCAGCATCGCCGATTTCATAGAAATCCAAATTTTCAGCCAATTCGGAGGACTTAAGCGAAAGTACTTCCCTTGTAAGTTGTAAATCAGGGTCTGCTGAAGGCTGTGGCCGTTCAACCAGAAATACGAGGTACGGAATTAATTCGTTGAATAGGTAAAATAATAAGTACACTGGCTTTGGCAAACCAAATTGATGTTACCATTTGCGCTGATGTTTTTCCAGAACACTGTTGAACTAACAATTGGAAATTACAAATGCTTGATGATTACAGCATCACCCGGGCTCTCGTTTGGCCATATTAGTCATGCCGGAAAAATATTTGTATTTGCGCCACACTCGATCAAAATAAATCACAGGTTGTGGGATACTAGACGAAGCTGGATAAGCTCAGCGGGAAGTTTTGCAACTTCACGGGGAAGCTCACTCTTTCTGGATGTATGCATAACAGTACGGTCTCATGATTTGCTTTATGCTTTTTCCACACGTAATACAGACAAAACTTTCAAATAATACGAGAATACAGTCGTCTTACTATTCATTAAAAACAGAAAGGATTATCCTATGTTGTCATATCATCTGGACTTGTTTGTATGCCAGAAATAAAAATGTCATGTAGATGTAAAGCAAATTCAGAAATGGAGTTGGGAAAAGTAAAAACGTTTTTACTTTTTACTAACGATTCGTACAAAATTTTGCTTTCCATCTTTGTTTCAATGCAGTAATAAAATCTGGTTTTTTTTGACCTGTTACAATAGCGAACGAGGCACTTTTTATTTCAGCTTTTTATTTCTATATTATTGGGTTGGATCCCTTGCTTTGTCACCAGTGTGGCCAATTTTCTGACTAATTGCATGGATCAATAATCTGCAACGATGTAACAGTCTCGGGCATGAAAACACAAATTAAGGTTTGAAACGTTTGAAACGTTAAAGTTTTAATTTGTTGGCACTGAGTACTTTCGATAAACAAGGTGAGAAATGTTTTCAATCCAAGAACGTTGACACCAGCCATGAAGTTGACAACAAACAACCCCATCAAAATAGGTACCCCCTTACCATCTGTATATTTATATAGATAACACACTTGGTAGGAAACGCGCAACGACGTTACAGTCATTCATCATTTCACATCCAGGAATTACGTAACATGGCTGTTTGGAAATACATAATTACAGAAGGTCACAAACATTTATAAGTAAATGCGGAGATCCAAAAAATTTAAAGGGAAAAAATCAAAAAGTTTAATAAATAGAGTGAGAAATATTGACCATCATAAAACAGGGAATCTGTTACAAATTCTGTAGTTAACAGCAAACATTCTCAACAAGGAAGCATAAACCATACGATCTCTACACCTCTATAACTCGCACACTTGGTAGAAACTCGTGCAAAATTTTCGAATCAAGAATATTTCATAGCCGGGCATTGAATTTTGATGAAAATATAATTTGCAGAAACCCGCACAACTTTTCTACTTTAATTAAGGTAGTGTGGGTGCATAGAACATATATTTGCTAGAAACGAATTCAGAAAGGTAATGCATAGCAGTTTGTTAGTCTTTTCTTAAAAATATCGAGATAGAAGCGGATTTATTTAATTGGCTATCCCAATCAGACGGTTCCCGCTATTCCGTCTTCCTTTCTCTTTGTGACGCAAGAGCATGTGTTATGCATTGGCAATTCAATCATGATGAAAGTAAGGATGGAATATATTTTCACCTTCATGGCATAAATTAAAGCTGGAAAGGGAGGTTACAAGGTGCGACGAAATCCTTTAAAATATGGAACGAAAACAAGGCGCACAATATTCAGCAGACACATTTGCATCCGCTACAATTGTAAGCGATATAGAACATACAAACCTGTGGTACTATTTTTTCGCGGCGAGCATGGGAAATACTTGTGGGCGTCGAAGTTAAATAAAATTTAGGACTAATACCGAAATGAATTAAGTCGGTAACCTCTAAAATATTTCACCGCCTTACAAACCCCATTTCAGATTTGACGGTTCATTGGTTAGCTGTAAGCTGCAAGTGGACAAGAAATGAAATGTATTGAATCTAATTCCGGCGCTGAGTATGAAATATGAAAATGGATTGCATACAACAAAACGGTTTGCCACTTTTCTCGGTTTTCTAAAAATCAGTTTTATTTATAAAACACTTTCCACTTTGCAGTTCTAAGTTATTTACATATCATCCCATTTTTGGATTTACGTAATATGGTGCTTCAACATGGAGTCGTGTCATTCGTCAACCATTCACTGGCACAAATATCCGTTTGTTGGGGATAATTCTAGCGTTGAAATAATGGACGAGATAACCGATGCATGGCTTTACTGCCTTACTCTTGCGTTTGTACTAACAATATCTAATTAATTACACATTTCCGGCAACGCAAACTTAGCATTGGATTCATGACTGACGCTCACTGAAGGCATTTATTATTAATATTATGATTCATGGTATAGCTGTCTAAATAACTCATTGTGTTGCTCAAAAGCAGACATGTCTCATAACTTAACCAATTAGTGCGGCGAAGCCAATTCAACAATCCCAGAAACGCTCTGAACGGGCAAAAATGAAAACGTTAATGTTCTGCGAATGGCTGTGCAGATAATACAGAAGCAAGAGCTTTCAGGTGCAATGGTTGTTTCCAACAAAGCAATGAAGTAATGCAAGAAAGTAGAACCATTATTCGTGAACACAAGTAGTAGGATGAATTATAAGCGTGAATACCAATTCATGTGATGGGAAATACTGAATTTGTAATTTGTAATGGAAAGTAATTTGTTCTTTTTTTGACATAAATGCATAATTTGTAATTGACTATGTCATTATGGTGACCGCATATTGTTGAAGTAAGCTATTGTCAACGGTGTAAACCACATCTTAATTTCATTTCGATTTTCCAATCCAAGTAGTGCCCACAACAAATAACCTATATAGTCGTCATAGAAACTTGCAGCCTAATACATAACTCAGAGCGTGCAAATGTTCGAAAACCTTCCCGCATATTCAACAAATTGCATTAAATAACCACGCCTTTTAATAAAAATGGTGACCTTGGCCAGCAAATATTTGCAAAGTAGATGCGATGGTTCGATATGTTTGGAAAAGCAAGTAGTCAAAGGTTAGACATGCTTGCAATTACCAGTCCAGTGTTTATTAGTATCATCGATTTAGTACGTAGGACCTGTTGAAATTAAATTACACTAAATTAGCTTCTGCAGCAAACAAGAGATCACCAAACAGTGTATGTAGCAGAGACCTGTAGTAGCAAATAATTCGCACTACGACGAAATTCGTCGAAACGCCGTTACAGTATTAAAAACTACATAACTGCACCATTCGTTCCAATAAAATATTTACTTTATTTAATATCATAAACATGAATACATACTCGTTTATAAATAAATTACAAACTAATATAGGTAGAAATAGTGCATGTCCCAATTTCTCCCAAATTGAATCTTGTTATTTATTGGAATATCCAAGTTGTATACAAATATGAAACTCACTTGGATGCCAGTGTGATCTAAGTGTATACCACGATTACACAAACGGGATGGCCATTAATGATTTTCGGAATAAGTGATACTCAATAAAACACAAAATAATTGAAAATGGTATAAGTACTTTGAACTTTATTTGGCAATTCGAAGGATGGAAGTAGAAGTTGAAGCATTTAATCTGGTCGCCTAGTTTTATTGGTTTAAGTTTCTTACAGAAAATTAATACTATTCATTTACCATGACGCATCCAGTTTTGGTGAGCTACAGTTGCTTCAAAGTAGAATAGTTGCATAACAAAAAAATTCAGCATCAATTTCCCTATCAAGGAAGCTACTGGAAGAACCACATACAAGAATCCAATGAAAGGAACTCCGACTTGATTAAAATGAATGGGCTTTCTGATTATGGCTATGGGCTAAAATGATTATGTGACGCTATTAAATGTAAGATTTCAAAATTACCAAAAAAAACTTTTATTACATTACAAAAATTTACAATTGAACCCTTGGATTCTCATCTAGCATATTTGTGACAAACTGCCGTTGAAACAAATATGTCACCTTTTGACGAAGTATGTTGTTTTCTACCGGGCAAGACGAATAACCTTTAAAAGGTGATCGATAGGTTGGTTGCGGTATTCATTCTGCGATGTTTATGTAAGGTGCATGAAATGTGTTCTCAAACAATATTTTTTACATACGTTCTACAAAAAGTGACGGAGTGGCCAGAACAGTAATTACTTAAATATGAAATTAAGGTAGTTGTAAAGGATTTGCTACAAGCAATTAGGCCTTGCAATGCGTTACAAAAGCAATTAAAAATGGTATCCAAACGTGACACATAACCGGCGAATTTAAATGTTTTACTGAAATGTCCATTGTTCATTGTTAAGACTCTATGAATGCGGGCGGACTGAAACTACAAAAATATCCACCAATGCGTCATTCAAACCCGTATCAAACCATAAATCAAAAAACAACGTTACCTGTCCTTTATTCCGACAACGAAACGGGCTGCTTTGGTGCGAGCCATTATCAAGAAGCACTAAATTTACCTATCTTTATAAAGGTTGATATTCAAAGTTTGGAGCAAATTGTTATACTAACGCCTTAGTTGCAATACAGGATTCATAGTAAATTGTTAATCTGTGAAAGAGTTCGAGTCGTCAATTGTCAGCAGTTGTCAGCCCGAAATTGAATATCCAACAATGAAACACTACACCACATACTACCCCACACCTGTGTTTGCTAATGGCGCAACCAGCTCCTCCACGCTACTAATGGCGTTTAAATTAAAGAAAGAACATACACAACCTTTTTTGTATGGTGATTTTGCATAATCACGAAAAAAAATCACCCACTCCTACAACTCTGTAGGTAGATCAATTTATTAATACGCATAATACCTTATATACACACATAACATCTACATTGTCAGCAGAGTAGTAAACTATTTATTTTTTCATAATGCAGCAGCTGCTGCAACTGCATTAAGGTGACTTATTAGGTGAGAGTTCGCCAGGGTGACTGTTGAATTTCCCCGTTGCTTTATTGTTTGGTAAATCAGGATGAAAAGAGTTTCATTTACATTCAAGAAGATTCCTAAAATTTACTACAATGTTAATTAAATGCGTTACGGCCAGGGTGAAAACTATTGACCACTCTCTAATCAAAAGCGAAACACTAGCGACATAATTTAACTGATCCATTTAAACATATATATGGCTGTGTTTTTAAAATCTATCAAAAATGCTGGTCGTCGTAAACTTGTGATACCTGAAAGAAATGCATCATTGAAAACTTTGTCAAACAGCTTGATAGAACAACTATACCTTCCTTTATGTGACCAGCAAAAATGATAACGTCGGGCCGATTGTCGTCAAAAAGCAGCAAGGATATAAATTTTACAAATGGCGACATTCATAGTTTGAAACAAATTATTAGATTATCATCCTAATTTCAATAGATAGATAGATAGCGGTTTTATTATAGTGTTTTGAAGGTTCAGTACTTACATGAACTGCTTTTAAACCCTAACACAATGTAGTAATACCAATTAAAATATAACAACAATAAGTGGATTTACAAACTGCCGCGTATAATTAATTGAACATGACCGGTCCATACTCCAAAACCAAGTTGTGATCATTTAACAATAAAAACCTACACATATAAATTCTCTCTTTCTTCTAAAATTTTGTGATTACATATTTCTGTTAATTGGTCAAATGAACATTTTTTACAATCAGTAAGCTTAAAATGTTTACAATATTGATTCCATAAATTAGTTCCTATCCAATTTATTGACTGCTTATATAGTTCAGTGTTCGGCGATGGAACAATCATTCTAAAATCAAACTTATCTTCAGTAATTTCATCTCTGGTCGAAAAATATGTTGAAAACATTTTTGACTTATATTTTTTTAGAACAAATTTTAGTACAGAGAGAGTTCTACGTTCACTAAATGTGAGTAAATTTATCTTTTTTAATAGATCATTTACTACTACATCACCCATTTTTAAATTAAGCTTTTTCTTACTACGACGTTTGTATAATGATGGGAGGAAAAAAGCTATCAGAAATCTGTTCACTTTCCTCTGTTAAATTAATAATTTTAAGGTTGTTAAGGATTTGAAGTTACCGTTTATCAACAATTGGCCGCATGAAATTCAACGCTTGATGATATTAGTAGAAGTTGAAATGGATCCAGAACCTGTGTTAGATAATTACACTAATAGGTAGAACATACTACTTATGGCGTTGAAATGAGGGGTTACATTTTCCATTTTATGCAATCACCCAGAAAGAAAGTATTTGCAGCAAGAATAGTTTGACAATGTGCGTGTAACACAAATTGAGCACATCAAACGGTGTCACATAATTGACATTAACCAAATATGCCATTCTCTGTGACATAGATGCAATGTCCCGAACACAAAATTTAATTTGTTTCTAAAAAAACTTCGGTAACTTAAATTAACTTTGCCAACTTGCTGTACATTCTTCCAAATGTTCAGAAACAAACCACAATGCCGAGGAATCCTCCGTCAAACGCCGCCGTGAGTAGCAACAAATGTGAGACATATAATCAAAGCATAAAGGATGATTATGAACGGAAATAGCGCAGTATTCAATATTGATCAAATTAGAGATTCTTGTTGAATCAAATTGTAGTACCTACCCCAGACTTGAATTCCTTTGTAAGAACCAAAAACCGTAATTATTGAATTAATGACCATTTTCAGATGACAGACGCATCGGTAATATAACAACATTTTCAACTAGCTCTAAAAGTGGCAAAAACTATGCGCGAAAAGGAATGATATCTCTGATACAACAAAAGAGGAAACACAAATCATATAATTAGCAACAACTTCTTCCACTCCCAATCGAATCTGCAGACAGATTCTGGCTAAGTCCGCATTTATTTAAGTCTAATTTATTAAGTCATTTATTTAGGAAAATTTGAGAAATGCCGACAGGTAGAATCGAATAATAAATGTTTCTATACATAATTTCCAGATTAATTACGTTTTCAACCTCAAATACCATTGAGTTTAATTACCTAATCACCTTAATCACCGGTGTTCGCCCGAAAATATTTACTTGCGCCGTTGTAGCCGTACAATATTGCCTATTATTCAATCCGGTAAGCACAACTTTTTCAAATGTGTTGCCAAAAGAATGTAATGAAGTATATTTAACCATTCGTTTCGCACAACGGTTTTAGCACATTTTCAGGAAAACAGAAGAACATGAACAAGAAAAAACGCAGCCAATAAATGTGGTACCGCGAAAATTGATTTACAGCAAGTTCAGTACATTTGAATTTCATTGCACATATGAGAAAGCATCAAGAATTATAGACGAGAAAAACAACAAGTGATTAAAGATTTTAAGCATGAATTTCGCTGTCGTGGTAATTATTGTTGTCATAATTATGTCATTATTATGTTATAATTATGTCCGTTATTGAGATTTTATAAGATATCCGCGCTCATTCTGTTTTTAAATTACACCAATTCATTGTATACTTTACCAACATCTAATACAGCTGATTATACAGCTCAGTCTCATCGAATAGCGTGGAATACAGCTGCTTATACCATATATCAGACATGTATGTTATATATGTAGCAGACAATAGTTATAACAGACAAAATTTTGAAGTCCCTCCTAGTATGCTATATCGAGCTTCAACTATATGGAATCAATTTGTAATATTTCAGCGCCGTCAAAACTGAACGGCATTCCATGAAATTAAAATATGTTCACAGATATAGGACAATATTTTTTTTCAGTAGCTTAAGTTACTGGTGGCGGTAATTAATTAACTAGTACGGTGTAGCCTTTAATACATAACTACCAGAAGAGTGATGAATGCAAAAATAGCAAACGTGGAAACAGATTTGACCATTAAACAACGTTTTTGGGTCTCAAATTGATCTTCCCCATCGATTTATAGCTTACAAATTATTGACGACTGGGGACCGCCATATTTTCGACGGAAAACCCTACCACCAGCTGACCGATTTGATCCAATGCAAGAAAATGACAGCCTCGCACTCCACCATCGATTCAAACAATAACATTTTGTCACGAGTTTGTCACTCCCAGCACCTCGAAGACGTCAACAACGTACATCCGGTACATGGCTGAAATTTAATATGACGTGCCATATTTGAGCCAAATCGCTAAACGTGGAGGAAAGTTAGAGTGTTTGCAAACAGACAAACAAATCAATCGCTATAACTACCTTAACTTAATATAATTTAATGCCATAATTTTCTTTAATTTGGCAGGAATTCGAGTTATCAATTATCAGTAATTGTAGACCTGGAATCGATTTCATAATTTTAAGACGCAAACGACATAGCTCAGTTGATCTTGTGGTATGTTCCTGGGTGGCTATCGGTAAACTTTAAGAATGCTCGTCCTCTGAGTATTATCATGCATTTGCTGCGCACTCGACTTCTTGAATTTTAAAATAAAGTAGGTATATATAAATTCTGAGCAAGACAAATTTTTATGACCTTCCACATTTTGTTGGCTTTAGCTATTTATTCCAGTCAGGTTAGTTCCAATCAGCAGGAATTACCTGCTTAATATTAAAGACACGATGTGTTTATTATTCCTCGTCATTGCAGTCAATACAATAGGGCATTAAACGGAAACATTTTATATTTGATCATTAAAATGATGCCATTCCATTAATAACAGATTCCAATCATGGAAACTACAGCAAGAACCACATACATACGTACAAAGTAGAATCAACTGAGGGTAATTCCAACTTTATAAAATGAATGGTCATTCGATGTCTATGGCGTTATGAAATGAATCATTTCAAAATTACAAATAAAAACGTTTTATTTATTTACAATTTAACTTTAGAGTTTTGAGTGGACGAGATATTAAATGAATATTTCTGGGTAATTCATATAACAGGAAAATTGATTTTTTCCTGCAGAAATGATCTGCATGATGTGTCAATGTTTTTTGAATCCATTATTGTATGTATCCAGTCCGTGACAATGATTCATTACATGTAAATCTCGTAAAAGTTGATCAATAATTTATTTGCACACCTTAAGTCTTGCATCTTTCATAATCTAACATCTTGCATTTCTCAAATGTCTGATATGATTGGACAGCCATACTAAAAACATTGTTTATCTACAAAACTACATAAAATACTGGCTTACTTTGACACCAGAAAATTTTGAATATATTCAGCGACGATTGCTTTGCTTTCTTAGTTGGAGACCCAATTATCTTAGTAGGTACTTCCCTATGTTTTCCGGTTATGATTCAAGAATCAAGAGTCAACTTTAAAGTGACAAGATAATATCAATAATATTGTATAAAATTTTACGGTAGATTTAACACTACATGTAACTATTTTTCATTCATAAACATAAAATCTCAAAAATGCTACGATACTTACATAAATATTAAAAGAATCTTATGATTAAAATGACAATGCTTCATGTCATTGTTAATTTCTACCACTTTATTTCCTTTATTTTGTTCCATAAACGTATACCATTCCATTTAATCCTTAAACATACATAAACTTAATTTATGAATTTATGATGTCATGATACTTGGTGCGTTTTGATTATTCTTACAATTTTACAATCTGTGCATATTCACGTGTATAGTAAATATTTTGAATGAAACTTCATGTTGGCATTCACTTTAAAACAAGTTATTCCTACGAAGCAAAAATCTATTTCAGTGACAGATAATGCCAAAAACATACCCATTTACTGCTGCGGCGTTTCGCAAAGCGAAATTCAATTAAAAGAAAGCATACATTACTTCGAATACAATGGAGTCTTGGATGAAATACTGCTGGAAATGACTTATAATCGGGTGAAATATTTCTAGATAGAGCGATATAAGTTTACGACGACTATAATGACTAATGGCTACCAATATAGCAAATAAAGTGCATACAAATACGGTAGATAGACTGTTAATGTAACTAAAATTTTGTTGTCTTATTGTATAGCGAAAGGAGTTCCAGGCAATGATCTCAACAAATTTGATTTTTATTCCAAGTTCTGGGCTTCACCTTACTTCTAACAGTATTTTGGATTGAAAGCTAGTTTTTGAGTTGCAGTGAACAATCCCTAGGTGACTTATGTATAATTCAGACCGAAGAATCGTATTTCAATAAAAGAATTTACACAGGAATTTCACAATTATGGAAATTACTGGAAGAACAATATATGAATTCAATGAGTATATTACGACTTGAATAAAAATTAGTGTACATTTGACGTCCATGAGGATATAATGTATCATTTCACCATTGCAAACAAGCGTTTATTTACTACTACTTGCGAAAATTTGTAGCACCAGTACTAGTAGTGCTACCGTTTCATACTGAATGTAACTGGCCATGCTACGCTAGTACTGATCTCGTTTGAAATATTCATCCTGGGCTCTTCCTTAGCATTTCAGGTTACAAGCTACAACACTCAAGGCTCCCACTAGGTTGAGTAGATATAATAATCTGTAGGGTGGATTTCAGAGTGAATGTAATTTTGGTAAAACAATGGGAGCAGCTTGTGTGCAACCAGGGTGCATCTTTCACGGAATTTACTAGATGCGAATGCTTTCACCGGTTCTGTAATATTATCAGATGTAGACGAAAGTGATGAAATTCCCGTCAGTTGCGGTGTAAAATCTGCTGAGAAGAAAGTGGAGAACGCAATACTGCTTCTGATTTGGGACTGTTTACAAGCGATACAGTTGATTTGCTTGAACACCAAAACGGTTTCTTGGTTCCAGATATTCCCGTCAAGTGCTTATAATTATCATATATGAACAAAAGAGAACAGGCTGCCACATGAAAACCTTTTCTTTCGTGTCTTTTGCGTTGAGTAAATTGGGGATTCCTTCATCAGTTCGCACGGGAAACCGAAATAACTGAATCGTTTGGAATATGCCGCCCAGCCGAACGGAATTGATTGAGTATTTACATTATTATTAATGATCCAGTTTCTATAAGTCAAAACTTGAACTACACTTAATTATTATGTATCCATTATCTTACTATTAAGGTCGAAAATGACCAAAATATCAATTTTAAATAATGATAGCAACCACTAAATAAGCTGACTTTATGCTGTATGGAGCAGTGTCTAATCCTATGAAATGTTTTATTAAATTAATAGCGGTAATCGTAGGGCAAGGTGATCAAAAATTTGTATACTATATTACAAAATTCATGAGGTAATTTAGTTAGATTATATGGTATTTACGGTCTATCAATAATTCTCTCCTTTCAATCTTAAGTTACATACATACACTTATATAAAATAACAAAGATATTTTAATTTAAACCAAAATTCATACTTTAATATATTTAAAATATAGTCAAAGATCATCAATCATGTAATCCAAACGTAATTATTAATTATATGAAGAAATGATGCTCTATGCGCCATTATGGTCCAAAGAGATATAATAAATAAATAAATAAATACATACATAGAAAATAAAGTATACAGTTACACATATACAATATACAAAATAGAGGCAGTTATATATTTCTGACCATTTATGGTGACATTGTGTCTGGGGCAAATTAAATTGTGTTGCCAAGCCTCCGTGGACTATTTTGTGGATCCAAATGGCTCTTTTGGAGACCAAGGGAGTGACCAGCGATTCCAATGGCAACGCAATGAATATCAACATTCCAGTTGATTTTGACCTTGTAATGTTACCGTCTTTTCAAAAATAAGCACAACTTTCGCTCCATTCAATCGTGAAAATTAAAAAGTGGAGACTGCATTCAGTTGTTGAATGATTTTGCAAATGAATCCAGCGAAGCTGCTAAAACTAGCTCCAATCCAACATGGATAGCAACCCATTCATTCTCATGAGGGGCCTAATTCTCTACGATTTCCTGAGAATGTGTTTAGTCGCAGTGTACACGAAGCACATTTTAATAAACTGATATATGGTTACGAAATTGATAATATTCAACACATCCAAAACATATCGGAGATGCAGGAATCTAAGTTTGATTTAATTCTCAAAGCGCGTAGGAAATTAATGGTTGCGTTCAAGTTTAATAAAATATCTAACCATCTGTAGTTTTTAAAAATTGAGAAAAATACTTCCAGTAGTTAGTTAATTGCATTTTGTCGCTGATTCTAATGTAATGCAAAACGCGGAATCTCAAAACGGATTGTACGAAAGCAGAAGAAAATAATCAGAAGCGATTTAAGCACCGTTTGGCTTAAACACGACATTACTGTGTGAACAAAGTTGTGGCTCCTAGCTCTAAACCTAAATTTAACGGATTGCAATCATTACGATCACTGATCACCTCATCCCTTGCTCAGCTCATTTGTCTACCAGATGATCGTACCATTTGTTTTTCGTTTCATTTCACCGTTAAAAATCAAATCATAACGGAACAATGGATTGGTTGTCACTTCTCGTCAGCAACACGCTGCGGTTCTCCAAAAATAAAGATTTTTTAAATTCAACTTTTCGGTTATGAATTATCTACAATCTCAACACATTTGCCGGTACGGGAAAATTGCAACAAGGATTAACAAAGCAGTTTTGTTCGCAATAAAACATCTTGGAATTGAATTATGTCGAATGTGGAAGGGTATTTTTGTTGAATTACTCCTATCGACAGGTGAATTAAATTGCATTATCCGCAGATTTCCTATTTCCAAAGTTCGGAATCCGAACATAGTAATGGGTTGCTTTGATCTTGTCATTGCATTTTACGTTTTAGCACTCGTGTTAGGTAATCAATAATCAACATAAACACAACATTTGACAGAGTTACGTTTTACAGATAAGCGTATGAATGCATGGTATAATTTGCCTGAGATGTACGGCATACCTGATGCATAACATTACAGAATGTAAGATAAGATACTCTGCAATGGCCGAACAATTGTGATCTAAGGAATCTAAGCAGAATATTTTTCAGGAACACGAGCACAAGTTGTGTAGATCGTTATAGCATAACTGCAAAATAGACTTTAGAGAGATTTATTGTGCCATGTAGTAAAGTCTTGAAGGCGTGGGTTGGAAAACAGTTTTTTAATTGGCACGGACTCTCATATTCTCCTGAAGAAAAGTATCGCTTATGTGTTTTCTGTTCATTGTTGCAACTTGTATTACATTTGTAATCCATCAATCCAATTGTTGTTGTCATTACGTTGTCATCACAAATAACTTGTTGTCTACAAAGCATGGCATTGCATGAAAGCCGTTAGGAACGACCAAAATATACCTAACAGTAGGAAAAATCCCAATTTGCATCTGTTGTTTGAACTCAGTATGGAAGTTCTCCAGTACCAGAGTTTGATGTGTGACACTAAAATCGAGTAAAAGGTTTTTAGTAATCTGTTTGCACTCTTAAAACACTTTATTATATTTCTCACTCAAACACTAAGTTGTAGTAAGGAATTGGTTTTCGGAATCCCGACTTTAAACTGGAAACAATGGAACCTATTCACGTTGTTTAGTTTTGTATTTTTGTGTCATATAATCAAAAGAATGTGACATTCGAATTGTCCTTGTGTTCACAAAAAAGTATAAAAAGTTTCAAAATGTGGATGGTAAAAAGTTTAAAATTACTAAAAATATTTATACCGTATATATACTCGTGAGTGTTCAATTACTTGATTTCTTCCGGAGTACGGTTCGAAATTGAATTCACGCAAATTGGCATCACTCAATCCCAAGTAATTAATTAATTAACTAATTAAATTTGCCTTAATTTATGTTAGAACGAAAATGTGATCGTTTGTTTACTTTCATTAGAAGTAAACAAATATGCTCAAAATCGATAATATGTTAAAACTTTAAGTTCAGATATCAATCATATGTATACCTGATCAACGTAGACCTGAATATCTCCGACAGGAAAAAGGCACTCGATGTTGGTGCATGCCCCCCAGCACACAATTCACCCCCTCCAACACGCAATTTAAATTTAGGGCCCTCCAGCACGCAATTTGCCCCCTACAACACGCAAATCTCCTCCAGCACACAATTTACCCCCTTCAACACGCAATTTAGGCCCTCCAGCACGCAATATTTTTATGCGTCCTCCAGCACACAATTCACCCCCTCCAACACGCAATTTGTCCCGTTAAACACACAATCTTCAGTTACTATAAACACATAATCCCCTGAATAAGTGAATTCTTTCTATGCCTCCGACGGCAAAATATGGACGAAAACTAATAAATAGGTGTTCACAGTATCATAATAAACCGTTTAAAAAATAAATAAGTTTGTTTTGATAAAATCCCACAAGTTTTCATAAAATCCCACAAGTTTTCATAAAATCCCACAAGTTTTCATAAAATCCCACAAGTTTTCATAAAATCCCACAAGTTTTCATAAAATCCCACAAGTTTTCATAAAATCCCACAAGTTTTCATAAAATCCCACAAGTTTTCATAAAATCCCACAAGTTTTCATAAAATCCCACAAGTTTTCATAAAATCCCACAAGTTTTCATAAAATCCCACAAGTTTTCATAAAATCCCACAAGTTTTCATAAAATCCCACAAGTTTTCATAAAATCCCACAAGTTTTCATAAAATCCCACAAGTTTTCATAAAATCCCACAAGTTTTCATAAAATCCCACAAGTTTTCATAAAATCCCACAAGTTTTCATAAAATCCCACAAGTTTTCATAAAATCCCACAAGTTTTCATAAAACCCCACTGCTTCCTGGGATGGCAATATGAAAACTCCTGGGATTTTATGAAAACTTGTGGGATTTTATGAAAACTCCTGGGATTTTATGAAAACTCCTGGGATTTTATGAAAACTCCTGGGATTTTATGAAAACTCCTGGGATTTTATGAAAACTCCTGGGATTTTATGAAAACTGCTGGGATTTTATGAAAACTCCTGGGATTTTATGAAAACTCCTGGGATTTTATGAAAACTCCTGGGATTTTATGAAAACTCCTGGGATTTTATGAAAACTCCTGGGATTTTATGAAAACTCCTGGGATTTTATGAAAACTCCTGGGATTTTATGAAACATTGTGGGATTTTATGACACCTTGTGGGATTTTACCAAAACACTTTGTTTACAAAGTTCGAGAACTTTTGATAAAGTTTTATAACTTTTGAAATGTGCCCCAACGTTTGATCAATAAATACTTATTTATTTATCAAACGGTGTTTAACGCGCTTGCGCTCCTTTTGACATTTTTTCAATGGTTTATTATGAAACTGTGAACACCTATTTATTAGTTTTCGTCCATATTTTGCCGTCGGAGGCATAGAAAGAATTCACTTATTCAGGGGATTATGTATTTATAGTAACTGAAGATTGTGTGTTTAACGGGACAAATTGCGTGTTGGAGGGGGTGAATTGTGTGCTGGAGGACGCATAAAAATATTGCGTGCTGGAGGGCCTAAGTTGCGTGTTGAAGGGGGTAAATTGTGTGCTGGAGGAGATTTGCGTGTTGTAGGGGGCAAATTGCGTGCTGGAGGGCCCTAAATTTAAATTTCGTGTTGGAGGGGGTGAATTGTGTGCTGGGGGGAATTCACCCTCGATGTTGGCCGTCAACTTCATATTTGCTATACTTCCACACCAAATCACGCCAACCACCTTCATTAGAAACTAATGAGTACTGCCATGAAATTCGTCGAGACGGTGTTAAAATTGCTTGGCCATTTGTTCCAATAAATACATATAATGATTTTATCTGGAGCTATCATAAACATGAAAACTTGTTCATTTACAAATAAATTAACAAAGAAAGTGGGTAGAAATAAATTCTTACTCCAATTTCTTCCAGTAGTAAATGTTTTCTACATGGTTGTATGGGGTATCAGCAGGAAACCTCTTTAAATGTTAGCATTGTTCATTTGCATGACCCGAAATGTCGTTAAATCACATCTGACACATTTTTACGACACATTTTATGTTATACCGGATAAGACGAATAAACTCTAACTAGTTTTTTCTCTCCAGTAGTCCCCCGTCTTGATCTTGTTGCGTGTACTACATTAACATAATTTCAGTTTTAATCAGAGGGACAATCCGACAGATATACAATGAGAATAATTTGACATGGAGCATTTGAGATGTGGAATTTAAACACATAAATCTATTATAATGTTGAGTTACATAAGCGCCAATATGAAATTATTTGAACAATTTGAACGAAAATAGGGAAAAGATTATTTCACGTCCAAAACGTACATTAGCTTAAACCTGCCAACCAGAGTAATTGCCTGAAAAACGTTGCCGAAAAAGCTGTTATTTTGCTGAATCTAATTATGTATTTTTCCCATCTCGACAGATCGCCAATTGTGAATTTGAGTTTGTTTAGTCTGCCATTTTGCCTCCAGTATTGCAGTTTGTCAGTAGCAATCATTCGTTGGAATAGTGAAACTACGATTTGAATCGATTTGTGCCACGTAGCATCAACGCACAATATGAAAGCGCAAATTGCAAGTTCAAGAAATGTCGTTTCTCAAAATATGTGAAAGCACCTTTTACGACATAAAAGGCAATGTTTTAATCGTACTTGTACATTATTACTTGTCCATTACAATTATCCACATAGTTTGTGGACCATCTTGATCTTTTATTACTGCTGGCCTTATGAGTTAGACGACTTTAAGCCTCGTATAATATCATACCTTCGCCGCGAGTTGACCTATAACCTTGGCGTAATTTGAATGTTGAAGCCCTCGAAGAGAATACAACAACGACACATATAGTCGACACGTTAGCCCTGCCATAAAATACGGATTCTCCAGCCTTTTTGTCTGTTTTTACTTTGGCGTAAATGGTAATAGTCAAGTACCTAGCTGCTCTACGGTGGTGTCATTAAGGTGATGACATCATATGGTAGGCTAAATGTAGCAATAAACATTTATGGATTACCAGCTTTCTTTTTGCATCATTGACCTCGTTTCTAAAATCCATGTCACTCAAATTTGAGGAAACAAGTGGTGAATGATATAGTACATCTACAGGAAATACGGCGATGTATTAGGATTGCATAAAATGATTGTGATAATGCTTTTGTCCTTTAGCACAAACATCTCCGAAACTGGTATATGTATTTGTGTTTCCAGATGCCTTTGTTTACAACTTCAACATTTTGAAGTTTCATCAATAGCAAGACGGAAACTGTCAACGTTTTGAAAGAAAATGAAATGCAAGATTGGTTCTGGAAGTAGAATTGAATGCTGAAAGGTAATGACTTATTCCACAATAGATTTTTTCTTTCGTATAAACCGCAGCTATGGTTCGCTTAACATTTCCTAACGTCTAAATAGTTAACAAACAGGGAAAATTCTAACCAGAATTAAAAACCCTTCAGTGGTATCCGCACTACTAAGTCCACCGATTCCAATTAATCAATAATTTGAAAACCTGAGCAGTACAAATTCATAATTGTACTTATGCGTCGCAAAGGTAATGAATACACTTATACGTACATACCCTATTTATTTGATCCATAAAAATCAATTACGTCCGAAGTATTATTTTTATTATTTTATTTCAGTTTATTTGACGATACATGTCTTGTTAAATGTGTAATTGCAAAATTCAATAACTGTAAAAACGTGTAGCTAATACATTACCCAACTCTAATTTCCTTTGGAAACTAGTATTTTAACAATGTCAACATTATATTAGAGGCGCTATATTAAAACCGATTGAACAAATTGTGAACAAGAACCAACTAAATAAATATTTAATTATACTAACTAATGGCTTACATACTGTACAAACATAGCTATTTTAAGCAATTAAAATGGAAATTGTATTATCAAATACAACATCCATTATATCCAGCGCCGTGCTCCGCTGAACCTCAAAGAACGGCCCAATCACAAACCTTACAATCCTCATGGTCCGCACCTGCCGCCCTCCACGCCACTGGTCATTATCTCCTCCTGACTTTGCCAATACTTGATCGTGTCCCCGGAATGTATTTCCGGCACAGATGAATGATGGCAAAGAAAGAAATTGAGCACAGTTACCAGAATGATTGTGAACACGACCAACAACAGGATTGGTAGAACCAGGTCGTCGTATATGCGAATCGCCATATAGTTTGCCAATGTGAGCAGGGTCATGCCAACGAATACCGTTGTAGGAATGTACAATTTGATATTGGAATTGATGGCGCAGATTGCAATGTAGAGTTGTCTGTGAACTGCAAGCCGTTCCCGAAAGTTGTCCTGTACTGACGGTCTGGACCAAAATGGACGGTGGAAATCCTCGACAGGAATCTTTGGCTCCTTTTTCATTCGCAAATCGCCCACGGCCCGCTTTACACTTCCCTTCTTGAGATGGCCAACAACTCGTTTGACACTGTCGATCAATCTGTAGACCCAATCCTTTTTATCGTCTTGGATACTTTCAGGGTGGATACTTAGCTCCAGATTCCGTGCCGTAAGATTTTCGAGAATTGCCGTGTTCATCAGTATTTGTAGAAGTGGCATCAAACATGCAATGGCTCCATAGAAGAAGCAGCCTGTGACCACAATCGCTGCGGTGATTTGCCTGTAAAGTCGGGGTACTTGCGGAAATGTGTAATTGAGGAACACGGTCACTGGATCCAGATAAAAGCTGTAGAAGGGCGTGATGGCTGCAGCAAGGGGAAACAGTGCAAATCCCGTCGCCATGCCGTATACAAACATTTCAGGAAAATCTGGAATTCGATTTGTAATGGGCCAGGTGAATCCGTTATTTTGGATGTTTCCGAGATGTAGCATTTCATTCAGGCAATATGCGAAGTATCTGCTGTCAACCTTTTGGTTATCCCAAGTTAACCAGGACGCGAAGTATTGGAGGAATATTACGTAAATGTACGTGTTTATCACGATCTGGGTCGTGCTTCGCGGACCGGGATTGGCCCAAGCTCGGTAGATCATGTAGGGAATGCCAAGGGATCCTATGCCATGGGAAAGTAGCTTTTGGCCATTCCAAAAGAACATTTTCCATGGCTGTCCCTTTTTGAGATGTTTGTGGACAACGAAGCGGCTTGTGGTAGCGTCGTATTGGTACGGTAGCTGGATGAAAAACTGGAGAATTCTTTGGGTGTTTATGAAGGCCTGCCCGATACTCATATTCGGTCAATTTTCAGTCGATTGCAACCCCGTATATCTATCTATATGTATGTCTTGAATTGTATTTCCTTTCAGGCCAAGTTGAAGCCCGAAACAAATTCGACGATTTTTGGGGTCAGCCGATGCGACGTCTAAATTTAACTGGATACACTTATCAAATTACGAAATACTTCAAGACGAATTCCACTGTACAATTACCAAGCCGAAATTTTAATTGTAATTTTGAATTATTTCCGGGCACGTTGCAATTATGGAGTTCATTAACTTTTTAGTTTAAAAATATTCCAATTTCGGACATGCCTAGTCGTATAGTATTAGTGATATTATCGTTCAAATAGCTTTGCTGAAATACAATCTCCGTATTAAATTGGAATGCCGGAAATATAATATAACGTAGTTTTTTTAGTAGTTCTATGAATAATTGACAAGATATTGGACGCAGTAAACTTGTGCTAGAAAAATCGAGAATTTTAATAAAAATAATTTTTAAAAGTATGTACATGTTCTGGAATTATATAGAATTAATTGTCGACCCAAATTTAAATAAACGTTCTAAAAATCATACAATCTATCACGAGGCTATTTTCCTGTATTGAAAAATATGGTATTATTTCTTAAATTTCTTTTTATCCAATTATGCGAAATATATTTCACCAGTGGAAAAAAATAATTTGATTATATTTCAGTTAAAGTCAATAGTATATATGGAAGTCATGGAGATAAAGAGGATTGACTGATGGAAAATTTAAAAATAATTGACTGATGAATAATTAATGAGAAATAGGAACCACCCAGGTTTATCCCGAAACAGTGAGGTAGATTACTACGAGGAGGCACATCTATTGGTTTTGTAATTGGTATGTATTTACTGAAACAGCGGATATTCTTTTAAATTAAAACACTGTACTACATTGTAATCATTTTTGAGCCAGTCATCGAATGTAATATTTAAATTATAACTTGTAAATGGAAACTGGGAAAGTTTGTTCACTTCTGAAAATACATATAAATAATTAATTGTGATTAATTTGCTAATAGTTAACCCTGTTAGTTTAAATGTGTTATGTTCCGCTACAGGTGATACTGAACATCGTTCCTATTCATTTTAAAATCTGTATAAGCTTCGTGAGAAAGGAAAGTAATTAAATGTGTGACATGTATTACATATGTGTATATAAAGATGGTCGCTCCAAATACAATGATTGCGAAATTGTGTTCGATCAACCTGCTAATTATTTCTATAAATCACTGGATTGTTCATGTTCCGCAGTCTTCGGAAAAGTTGGACTTTCGGAATTATGAAACCGCCAGTTCGAACATGCCCCGAACATCAATTCACAGCATATGTTAAGTAACTGGATATGTACTCCCTGTTGAAGAGGCATGGAACTCTGACAGATTTGTCTACTAAAACAGATTTAAACAAATCGATTCACTATTCACTTGTACAAATATGTGATTGTCTGGGTGAGTAAAGTGGACCTTGAAACTTATGCTGACATTGGATGCCAGGGTGGGATGGGAATATCAACAGTAAATTGGGATCGAAAGTAACATTGGTGATTGTTTCATATCTTAAGCATTGTTTCATATTCACTCACGTATGCATTCTCAGTCACAAATGTTCTTGATATGCCTGACTACAGAACAACCACAGGGTTTTTAAAATTCATTTATCTCCAAAAAATGTGTAAAGTGGTAAAATATTAAAAACTGCTAAATTACTGTGCATATTTATGCACTTGAAAGTGCTAACAAACTTAATTTCAAGCATAGAAATCATTAAGAGGTTTATAAGGAACGGACACATATTATGGTCGATATAATGCCCTTTATACGAGTTGGGGTAAATCAATGACATAATGAACAGTGAAAGCACAAAGAGACATTAACTGTGAGAGTTTCAACCTTAGCTGGTACACGTGTCTAAAAGTTCTTGCTGGGGATACCAGTAGTACTTATTTCTTGAATTTAAATTTTTTCTGCTCTTTCCTTCACAACGTGTGCCATCCTGGTGCCTGTTTGTCTTTCATCATGGCTGACAGTTTGAATACTTCAACCTTGACATTGAAATGCCACGTGTAGACGTAAATAAGCCGTCCGACTACATGGCATGAAAAGAAAAAGAAACAAAGAAAAAAAAACTTTAGCATAAAGTGAAAGTAACAAACAAACTTTTCAGCGTTTCTGTCTATCCTTCAAGCTCCATCGCTATGCTACCATCAAAAGTCTCCACTCTTTCAATTTATTCCCGACCACTTGATGAAACCGTATATTTAAGGATTGAGCTGACGTAAAACTTTGTGGGTGCGTCTGATTTTGTGCTATATTGACATATTTGTATATATACAATTCATGTTATTTCGAAAAAGACAACATCTTATCGTCTTAGGCAATAAGTTGAAGCGAAAAAGTAAATGAGATGTTTTGATATCAATCTTATCCTGGTGCAGAATCACAAACGTCCTAAATATTGACATTCCATGTAGGCATTTGTTTTCAAAGGGCTGTGATCTCATCGTAACCGTTTTGGATTTTCAAATAACGCTGTAAGGAAACTAATTGTATTGAGACTGGAAGAAAATATGGGATTTGTGCAGGAATGAAATAGCATGGTGAAAGTAATTAAATTCTCTCCATTCATATCGTGTTTTGCATAAGTTGAATATATGTCAGCAGTTAACGTCCGCTGATATATTTACATGATTATGGGGATTAGTCAGATTATAGATATAAAATGCATTTACTTATATACGTTATTGCTGTCGCTATCGAGTCAACACTTTTTACTCTGCTGGCTTAATATCAAATAACATTCAAACAATTTTGAAGGTTGATTCATAACAGTCATGACTCAGAACGGAGATTCGAAATTAGGTTTTGTTTACTACATAATAATTAATGACTGACATGAAGTCGCAGAAACGCGAATTTTGTCTTGAGCTAAACTTACACGGCGAAATGGTGGTAGCGTTTACTACGCGTCGTGAACCGGAAAAAGGCTTTCTTGAAATCCATAAAGCTTTCATTCCGACGACTCAAGTGTAAAGTGTACATAAGTTTATATCAAGCGTACATAATGAGATAAAACGACTAGAGTCTTCCTTCTAGCACTTTCCAGAGTTCATAAATCATCGTGACACTGACAAACACACAAACTATTAGCCATGCTTTGCAGAAAGCAGCGAAAAAGTTATAACGTTTGCACAAAAAGCAAGGGATAACATGACTGCAATTCTAAATCACCTTTCCACCAGACTACTGGAGTAAATTGTGTTGGATCGACATCAAAGAATGGTCAAGGTTACATGCGATCATATTCAGCACTAGAAATGGTCTAAATGACTTTCACTTCCATGTATTCCGTGATTGGTGGCACGTTACCAAACATGGCTGAGCGGTGAAAGGTAACCAATGCCAAGAATCAAGATGATCATAAGAGTTTGACAACGGAGAACAGAGTTGTTGAGGGTTTGTTATATATTCGGACAAGTAAGGGTTTTCTTATCTTTCATCTTCTTGTAAAAAAAAGGTTTTGATGCAGAATTCGAAGACAATTTGGCATATAAGATATGCGCTTCGGTATTGTAAATCGGTTCTGCAGAAATACTCATTACGGAATTATCTATCACACACACACCTTGAGAGGCTCCAACAAACTTCAAGTACTACAAGTGATAAAAACCGTTACCGGCGGCCGTGACGCATAACAATGATGAACTCTTGCGCCGTTAATACACTTAGGCGCATTTATGTCTACAATATATAGATAACTGCGTCGAACTAATTTAGACAGGAACAATTAAAAGTAAAAATTTAAATCTGCATTTCGTATGGGCAAAACCAAGTTAAACGAAGCGGTAAAACGACGGGAGTAAACTTAAGCTTATTGAAATTATGTTTATTAAACATGTCTTGGTAAAATATTTTATAAATTCATAAACGGACTAGGTCTATTCTTACAATTCAATAAAACTACAGCACCATCTAATGTAGTGGAGTGCACTTTGAAAGAATAGTTCACCTAATTTGGGAAGTGGTCCGGTTGATGGAAGAATATTTACCTATAAAAATACGTTTCCTTCTTGGGACTCGTGCCAGTTTTCTTACAATTACAGGTATTAGGTTTTGGTACGTCGAGTAGGCTTTCCGACTCGGACGGCATGGTTTGTGTCGTCGTGCATTTCTCTGTCCTTTAAAGTAAAGCTGCTTTCTCTATGCTTCGATTCTTCCCCTTTTTGCAGTTAGATGTTAGGAATTTATGAGTCCATAGCTGACACTCTCCGCTACAAAAGGCCATCGATGAATTCATGTACTTGTTTTCAGTTTTATAATAAGTAGTCGAATCCCTACATGAATATAATGATTAATGACAGGCTCTCGATATGCTGACGCTTTTACAAGAATTTTAGATTATTGTGAATCCAGTTACAATTTTTGTGCGATGTAATTTAACCTCTGCACCCTAAATTTGATTTTACTAGCCGAAAACATTGGAACGAAGCAAATAGCTTCCAGCAATCAAGGCGGGATTTCTTGAAATACGGATACGTTGACTTTAAATCCGCATACACATATTTTGTTTGACTAAAATAATTTGAACCTTTCCACACATCACCAAACATTCTGTACGCAGTCCACAAGCTTTCGCTAATTTTATCTTTTTGATTATATAGTCGAGTCGCTCAATAGAATCAATACTGAACGACTTCTAAGACAAGCAAAAATCCTTTTACCAAAATTCAACATACGCATTATTAAACCTTCTTTTGAGCCTTTGCGTTTGGAAGCATGAAAGAAAATATTAGTTTTCCTTCATCTGCTTTTCCTTCGCTGCGTTTATCTCTACATTAATAGTATGCAATGGATCTTTTGAATGGTAATGCAATACATGATTCATTGCACGGTTAAATCATGAATGAAAAATGTCTGCTGGCTAGTTTATGGATCGGTGGCGCGGTGAAGAGCTCAAGCGCCAGCGGGCTGGTGGTCTAGTGGCCATATCATGCATGCCAGATTCTCCATAAAATTAGGGTAACTTTAGCATTGAATGCATTTTTTTACATTTCAACTTACGGGGTGGTTATAGAAAACGTAATGTCGCAAAATGGACCAATGCATTTAGACAAGGATCAACCGTTATGTCTGAAAATCGATATGTAGGTTCCCTGATAATTTCTTCCATATACAACGCGTTGAAAACCAATGCATGTTGACGGGAATTTTAAGCTCCGTATTTAATTATATCTACTTAAGAGCCATGCTTATCTGTCTTGATGTGGAAAAGGCAAATTATTTTAGCATTATTAACACAATTCAATATAAAAATTACATTTGAATTTAAGCACGCCGACGGGGAAGTCCCGGGGAAAACAAAAAATACACAAACTCAGAAGCAGTGAATTAAATTTTGATTCTTCACGTATTCGCATTTGTCCGGGCAATGCCCGAATCGCCATTATTAATGTGTCCCGTTACCGTCTACTTGCGTTACCGACATGTGCGTTCGAGTTTTGAAAGGAGATGTAAAATACATTTTTCGTGGAGGATTGTTAAGATTTCTGATTAGGTGCTGCTTTTTAAGGCGCCCGAATACATGTAAAGCTAATTTAAACGACAAAACCACTAAATTGGATACCAGCTAATTTTGCAGTTTCTACGACAAACCGACACATTTAATTCAAATACAAAACATAACTCGTCGAACCGACCTGACGACGCAATTCAGTCTGACACGATCCGGTTTAAGCTGAAAAGATCCAACTTCAGCAAAGTTAGTTTATATTTCTTATTTCGCAAAATCGTGAACGCATTAACAGGTTGTCCATCCTTCCGTAAATTACTAAACAAAATTCACTGAAGAATGTTAATGTTAATTGACACCAAAATGTATGCAATGCATCGACCGTGTGCTCCCGATTAATTATATCTGCCACCATACTTAGGTAATTATCATCAAATTATAAGAGTAAAATCAGTTTACAAGTTTTCTGGAAACGACGGGAAGTGGAGGTCAACTTGATGTATTTGTGCATCAATTTTCCAAAATCAATTACCATCAATTCATTACTTTGGCATACCTTAGAGAGAAATTTATTGAGTATTAACAATGTAAGGCCGGAAGTGCTTGGTTCA
>CM023201.3:7093965-7141465 GCA_004115045.4 Sinella curviseta | reverse complement strand
TACAGCTTCTTGACTAACCTGACGTGATAAATATTATGCGTTCCTGTACAAAACGTTTACTCACCGCCAAAGTAACCAGCTAATGCATGCGCTACCGCATGCGCTAAATGTGTTGCGGGAGTTAATTGCCTAAAGATATCAATAACTGAAAGTGCCATGTAATACGTTTATTCGACACCGAAGCAACCACGACCTACCAATCCCGCAATATTGTCGAATATGTGAAATTGTGAAGGCATTGTTGCATTTTAGCAATCAATCAATTATTATTGACGTGGTTGTTCTATCTGAAAGTCAGATTATGGCGGTGACATTTTATCATGAAAATTATTATTCTACCTTAATAATCCAACTAACAAGTAAACGTACCTTCTTGTTCATCGCAAATGTTTATGAAAATTTGTATTTCTATGTAATTTTACGCGCTGATTTCGAATTCGGGAACCAAATTCCCAAAAAAGTCCCATATCGGCTTATACAAGGGGGATGGTATGCCGGTGTACGTATTATCTAGATATGTATTAAATAGCACTCGCATAATTTTTCAGACATATTTTTATCACAATTGGCACATTGGAACAACTTCAGGTATCCATCAAATATTGACAATGAAAAGTTAGTGCCAGGTCGTTGCAGCTGGTGGAGAGGTCCCTGGTCGGGGAACAAAAATGTCAAATTGTTATTGTCGATTCGGATAGAGCATTAAACTTTCATTTCCCCCCCTTCATGTGCAAACCACAAACAGGGCTTCCGTATTTCATGTGATTTGGAAGCATGTGTTGCTTTTTGTACATGGGACCGTGCGGAGCGAAGCGGAGCACAAGGATTCACGCAATGGAAGCATTTTTCCATGCGTTGTCCTTTACATGTATTATGCATTCAGTGACGGCAAAAAAACTTTCGCCAGAAGTTGTGAAAGATCTACTGGACCGATTTTGATGAAATAAAAAATTCTGACATTCTGGAAGGGTGAAGCAGCTCGGATGATCGAGAAAAATTTAAAAAGTCGAGAATTTGATTAGTTTGTAAGGAAAATATGTGGTTTTGAAGGGAATTTCTGATGATATACGTAAAAAGCATATAGTTCACGACGAAGTAACTTGGAATTTAAATTACAAACAACATTAGAGAATCCATGGTTACCTGGTTGTCATGGTTAACTGATTGCTATGGTTACCAAATTGGTAATGTTATGATATTTTTACAGTATAACCAGACTGACATGTCTACTGTATTGACATTCCTACCCGGTTGTTGTGGTTACCCTGTTGCCATGATTACCAAGTTGTTAATCAATCCTACATTACAGAAGCTTGAAGTGGTTTGATTGATGGATAAAAATCAAGAATTTCATCGCTTGGGAAAAATATTGGTAACAAGGCGTGTATTGTTGGTATATGCTAATAAGCGGATTGATCAATACGAATCAATCTGAGAGTTAAATTACAAATAACGGGCGTGAAAGGTTCTTCGAGGCACTCTATCATATGACGATTAAAATTTATACAGAATCCACAATTAAAAAACTTCAGTGAATTTGTCGATAATACAATGAGAGAAAATTGAGCAGGATTTAAACTAGTTGCAGCATCAATGATGGTTCTAATATTGTTGAGCACAACGAAAGGAGGTTCATTAATGTTGTGATTTAAACGTAAAATATACGTAGTCATTACAATATACCAACATGTAAAAAACTAAAAAATAAAACCAAAGGGAAAAATCCCAGAACGTTGTACATGAGACCAAATCATGTGCACTGACAAGCAAAAAATAAATATTTTCTAAAATTCATGCGGTCACATGCGCCAAATTTTTGCGTCGATAAAATTCTTTGTAATTCAAACGCTTAGTTATTGCATCATTACTGATAAAACTATGCCAGAAATTAACATATTAAATAATAAATAAATGCAGTATGTATGGTAACAAGAAAGCATCTGTTCCTCGAAAAGTAGGATTTTCGGACCTCACGTATCACATATATGCTCGGATGATGTTAGCTAGTGTGCGGACCACATTAGCCATACTAAGCTGGTACAATTTGTGTCATACTTAATGAAATTAATATAACTGAAAAAACTGATGGCATCTGGTTCGTTGATAACATAACAGGCGTTTGTTTACTGTTAATCAAAGAACACCTACTACAACTATTTTGGTCTCGTCAAATTAAAAATTTGAATTTTTTAAATGGAAGGTACAAAAATTTGGCGTATGTGACAACATGAATTTTAGAAAATATTTATTTTTTGCTTGTCAGTGCACATGATTTGGTCTCATGTACAACGTTCTGGGATTTTTCCCTTTGGTTTTATATGACATCTGTTTCTTTCGATGTTGGATAACAATCTTTGTACTTGCTCCATATTTGAAAGAAATCGAAGTGTACTCCACTACGAAAACCTGCAAATATTAATAAGGGTTTCAAATATCAATTTACATGTAAACATACTGAACCGCTCTTCTCTCCCCCCAAATCTGGTTTTCAATTTTTTCCTGAAAGCTCAAAAACATACAGTTCCCAACCGAGACTGGTCCCTTACACTCTTCCATTTCTATCGTCAACGTTCTATCATTTCCAGGATATATTTAAAAAGATGTCATCGGTAACCTTCAAAACAAATTCTAATGTCAGTTGCAAATATCAGTTCATGACTGAGTTTGGACCTATGATCTTAAATTTTCACAACGAAGGAAAAAATATTTCTAGTCGTTGCAATTAAATAAAAAAATATGACACATAATATTTAAAGAAAGTCAAGCACACAAAAATATTGTTATAATCCATACTAATTTCATGCGCACATAAGTAGTACAAAACTTTACTAGAAGAGAGAAGAGTCAACATACAGGAGTAATGGATGGCACGTTCCAATATTACATAAAATTTGTACTGGAATTCTATTCTTTATTACTATATAGGTAGAATCATACAGAATCTACTTATGTATGTCGTCGCATTGTGCATTTTGCACTTCATCATAGTTTACATGCAAAAGCACTGGCCACCATTTTAGGTAAATTGTTAAACACTCTTTTTGGAAAATGTTGCAATATTCCAAGTTTAGCTGCCTACAGGTTTCTAAAACTATCATTTTTTATAAATATTTTAAAATTTGCGGATGTGAATTATTTACTCTTAGCCCCCTCTAGTATTTTGCTCCGGTAGGTAGTTGTTCCCAAATCGATAGAATCCTATCAAGGAATTTCCTTCATAACCGGTTACGAGATAAAATTGTGATAAGAGTAAACGAAAATGGTGCGGGTGTAAACAGTGCCAGAGGGAATACACTTGAGGCGAATCTCATTACGCTTATCATTATACAAGGAACTTCAATTTCGCCGAATATTTCTATTTTATTGTGTAATTGCGGGCCACTTTCAGAAAGAAATCAAATTGCACGGTTTACATTGATCTTATACTTTAAAGGAGGACTTATACTGACTCTTATACTTATACTGACTCCAAAATTGTCGTGAGATTTTCTGAAATTTTTAACAAATAACGAAACCAGTAATCACAATTGGATCGGTCTTGGAGCAGTTGGCCGCCACTTTAGTTTAAACTCCCGATCGGCAGATACTTAAGACTAACAGGTCACTGAACTGCTTACAAAGAGTTATTGTGTGTATCTTGGAAGCATGCGGAAGTAAATGTGGTTAACGTAAAAATTAACATGAAAATGAACTACATATGCATTATTAAATCGGAGTCATTTGTAGGATTTGGTTATTTATATTCAATGCACTTTACTACAAACGAATTGTGTACATACACCGTGGTTGACAATATATTTGTTTAGGACTATTGGGAATGACATTCTGTATGTCGGATAAGCATAATGACACGCTGAAATATGTTCGCCTGTAGTTTGCATGCCCTTAGGAACTAATGTTTGAATTGACAATTCGTTTCATATAACAAAAAAAACATTGGAGGGAAACCTCTTATCGTATCGTTTTTTTTCTACAAAATATAATTTGCTCAAACTACTTGAAAATATTAAATTAAAAATGATACAATGCTAAAAGTAATCCAGCTGCGCTACCTGTCACTTACACTTCCTCGCATATTTAACCTTTAGTGGAATATAACGATATACCTTCGCCAAATGGTTAGAATACCATCGGAAATTTCGAGTTTACACTGTATATCAAACATGCTAAAGGTACGCCTCAATTAGCATCAAAAATGTTTCCTGAAATACCGTTACATTTGCCTGAATAGTAATTGATGTGGAGAGCTTTTTCACTTGTTTCTGGTGCATGATAATTATCTCCTACTAACAAGTAAAGTAATGGAACGGTCCCCTCGATATTTTGATGACATCATACCTATTTTGTAGAGAATTTTCCGCTGATTCTGAATATGCCTGCCTAAAATCCTACTTTTTTGATTTGGCTTCAGTAGAGGGCAAAATATCTCGAAAGAATGAGCAATATGACTGGGATATGTGTTAAATGGCAGCTGAAAATGAGGCTGCATGGGTTCATGAAAATTACCCACGCCTAATTGAATGTTACTAAACTTGTTTTGTCAATCGTAGGAATCATAAATCTTGCATTCATGATACATATGGACGATTATTAAAGTCTTATTTGTACATACAAGTATTGGTATTATCTTTGCCTGTGCTATCAATTTTAAGAAAACGTTGAACTTTGTAATTGGAAGCTCATTGTCATCATTCATTTGTCATCACAATATTGGTCGTCACAACACACTCAATCATTCATAATTATGTTTTTAACTTTTTTGAAATTGAATGCATAAATTCTTGCAAATGATGTATAACTGAATGTGTTCTTAACACTATTGACCTGACAGAAACACTACTAACAAAACTGGCCGAAAAATACCAGCCCTTTGCTTGCTGTTTGTAATTTTCGTATGCGAAGCTAGAAGACAAATACGACGAAATGAAATATATTCGACCCTACGATTTCGATAATTAAGTGTAATTAATAGTGTATCTACCAGAAATATGGTGTTCAATTCAGTACGAGCTCAATGATGTTAAACAAAGTCGGAAGCTTATTTCATTAAACCATTGCGTAAAGGAAACTGTTGTAATATTTGGGACGCCTGTGATCAACGAAGACAAGTTTTAGAAACATTAAATTCGACGTGGGTAATTTTCATGAACATATGCAGCCTCATTTTCAGCTCCCACTTAACACCTATCCCAGTCATTACGTACATATTGCTCATTCTTTCGAGATATTTTGCCCTCTGCTGAAACCAAATAAAAAAAGTAGGGTTTTAGGCAGGCATATTCAGAATCAGCGGAAAATTCTCTACAAAATAGGTATAATGTCATCAAAATATCGAGGGGACCGTTCCATTACTTTACTTGTAAGTTCACAATTTTTCTGTAAAAGGATTTGCCATGTAGGCAGCAATATAATCCAATCTTTAGCATTATGTAATACCAATTCCAGTTTCACAAAGCAATCCTTCACACTTTTGAATCTGTAAACTTTAAGAAACTTAACAGCGAAGGCATAATTTGTGACGTTGAAGTTGGATATTTATAACTACTATAAGACTGACATAGAAACTGCATTAATTTTTTAAACTCTCGGTCATGTAATTGTAAATGCACGTATTTACCTCGGGTTTATATTTTTATACGTGCACATAATGATGTTCTTAAAGTTGGTTGTTATCGGATAGTCAAAGTTTATTCGTTTACTTTTGGGACTCGTGCTTCCGCCTTCTTGTCGAAAATTGTATTTGATTTAACGCCCAGAACCATGGAAGCCCTGGAAGAGACAAGATCAATTCAAGGGCAATGCGTCGAGTTTGCACAAAATATTGAATTTATTTCCTCTCTCCCTAACAATGTTTTCAATTTATACTTGAAAACGTGGCAACGTCCAGTTCCGAGTATACACATACTGCATGTAAAATTAATAAAAGTTCCCAATTTTCTTGTGAAAGGGGTGAAATATTGGTAGCAATAAGGATAAAACTTCCAGTTTCACCAACCAACCATTCACGCATTTCAATCTGTACACTTTAATATCCTGAAACAGTGAAGGGAATAATTTGTGACGTTAAAGTTGAATTTTTCTGACTTATAAACTGCCTCAAATTAAATCCCTCATATATATTTTTTAACTCTCGGTCACGTAATTGTACATTATGGTATTTAACTCCGGTATTATATTTTTTATACTTGCAAACAAAGATATTCTGAAGTCGGTTGTTGTCGGATTTTTTAAAGTTTATTAGCTTACTTTTAAGCAACTTGCCGACGGTATTGGTTCGAAAATTGTGTGTGGTTTAAAGCAACGGCTATGGAAACACTGGGATAAGAACAGTTCAAGGGCAATGTGTTAGTTTGGCATACAAATTTTAATTTGTTCATATTTGCCAGGGTAATTTGTGAATAATTAAAATGTACGTATCCTATTGCAATGAACAGCAATAATTATGCCAAACCATTGTTAAGAGTGAGATCGCCTTTTTTGTACATTTAACCGTCGCATTAGTGTATACTTTCGATCGGGAAGCATTTTCTACTGCGAGTTAAATAAAACGAATTATATGTTTGATTGCGTTTGATAATGGTAATTCGAGTATCAAATTAAGTAAACATTAAAAGATGATGATTGCAGCATCATCAAATTTTGAATATTTTAACGTCATGTACTTCATTCATCATTCGTGTGTCAGTCCAAATATACAAATAGATAATGGTTGATATTTAGTTTCAAATATAAATAATCAAGTCGATTGATATGAAGGTAGATAGTTCTCCTACGATCAGTGAACATAAAGTCTCTCATGTAAAACAGACTGCCAATATCTTAATGCTGAACCATGTGAATGAATTTTTTAAAATATCTCGTATCAAGTTAAAGCTCTAGCGCGATGTAATATGATCAACGAATCAGCGCCCACAAAATGTTATGAAGTCATAGAAAGGCATTCAAAAGCTACTACAAATCGAGGCGATATTACTGGAAATACAAACACTTTGATGGCAAGACACGCATAAATATGTTTAACCTATTCTTGCGATGTTAAAATTGTTTGAACCCTGTCATCACACAAACCCACACAAGCCGTTCTGAACCAACAATCATGACAAACCTCCATAATGGTTGAGTTCTCCTTGTTGATCAATACTTCCTTGTTATTACCGGGCGACTTGTGACAAGGAATAAAGCTATTACTCATATGTAACTGATACATTAAGCTTTATTTCGAACCATTGGGTTTAGACACCTATACTTACAAACGATATTCGCTGCCCATACACCATAATCTCCTGTGGGCTGCCACTCTTATCTACCTACTAACATTATGCATATGGCTACAGGTAATGGTTTCACTTCATTTATCATATTCAAAACAAAAAGGAGAATTTATTTAAGCAGTTCACGTTCCAGGTATAACTTTTTCCATTATCCAAATAATAGACTCATTTTGCAATCCAAAGCCATGCATTATGCTGTGACAACTGAATCACGCTTAAAAGTATGAACGGCTTATTTTTTACAATTCCACTAAAAGCTGGTTTCTCTTTCTATCTCTCACGTCTTTTGCTCTGCAAACTTGTCTGCTCATTTTCCATTTCCTTTCAACCATGGCTTTGTGGCATAGCAGCAATCGGCTTTGTAAATGACGAGACTACTGGAGATATATAGATACGTAGGTTTTTAACACACATACATGTACTTGATTTATTTAGTCTTGTAGCGATTAAATAATTTGAACGTTTCAGAACACAAAACCAAACCAACATTCAGTATTCAACCAAAAATTTTAATAGTGTATCTAGTGATTGTATGGGCGAGACGTCCCTCTGATCCACATTGAGCGACTTGTAACTTATGCATACGCAGCGTCTTGGACGCTTTCGCACATACGTAGCTCATGCATTATTAAGTGTTGAACGCGGTCATCCTTTAAGTTTGGAAACATGGACGAAAGCAGTAGTTGGCCTTGATCACCTTATCCACATCTGCATGTATCTTCAAATTGATATTATGCATAGTGTTAAGGGTAATGGTTTAACTTCATGGATTGTTTTGGAAACAAAACGCTGAGTGCTTTCAGTTCCCAGTATGACGTTTTCCACTACCCCAATCACCTACTCACTTGCAGGGCTAACGCTTTACTTTATTCAGAGACGGCTGGAGCACTTTTGAAAGCATAAACGTAGAGTGCTTTCATTTTCGTGACAGAAGTCAAGCTTGCCATATATTATGTTGTTATGAAATCACTTTGTCTAAGGCGGGTTGTATTTCTTTAATGTGAAAACGTGATTTCTATACGCTGATATCGTAACATGAAAGGCAAGCAAATGGAATTTAGTAAACGATTACTCAATTAAAATTAGTCAGGTGAATGCAAATAATTTGTTCACCCCAATTAAATGGCAATTATAAATGTAACCGATTCGTATCAGATTTACCTTCTTATTCTGCAACACCTTTGGCTTCAGCTCTCGCTCAACCGCATCAAAGATGGGCACTTGGTTACACAGTCGTATAAATCCTCACGAGTCTCAAAGTGAAAGTAATTCATCCTAGAAATTATGATCGCTTATGGGTAACCTGAGTCTTGGTATTTTTGGTATATCATAGAATTAACTTGCATGATTTCATTCATTTTTCGTGCTGTATCGAAAACCGTCTTTGTGTATATGACGGGGTTTTCCGTGGATGTTTGATAGAAAGGTGGATAGTTGCTTCCAGTTCCCCATGTACACACACAACCTCCGTGAATTGTTCCATTATTGCTGTCATTTCCTCTAAATATCGAAACGCGATGTTGTCGGAAAAAGGATGTAAATTTTCAACACAAATGCTGGTAGTAGTTATAAATACCAGTATGGAAAAGGCAAGGACTTGTACTCAACAATATGCACAACTATTACAAAAAAATATGTTTCGACGTTGCAACTAAATAAAACTTCGGACTAGTGCAATATTAGATAAAAAAAAGGTCGTTTCTAACTTTTCAATCCTGATTCCCTCTGATAAGTGACATTACATACTCTACAAAAGCGAAATAAACATTTACCAGAAAAGAAAAGCGTCACTATATTGCATTTTGCGCATTGAAACATCAAGTTCACCAATATTTCTACTTTAGGTATATTTTAACCTCTAATTTGGGAATCGGTGGTGATTTACACACATCATCGGTCTGGAATTTTCTAAACTACTTTTTATGAAATACTTTATAATTTGCGGTTATGAATTATCTATAATTTCAATGCATTCTTGATTGATCTTATCATTTGAAGGATACTCAAAAATTGTCTAGGTTTTTCTGAAATTTTAAACAAATTATTAAAGAAGCAATCACATTATTACATTTGGAGAATGTTGGCGCCACTTTAGTTAATATTTCCGATCGCGAGATATTTTAGATTTGTAGGTAGCTCGAAAAGGTGTCGCTCTTCTCGTGTTTCCCTCTATAAGTTAATACGGTTCACACAAAAACTAAAAAATCAAGTCATTTTTGCATCATTTGGCCACCACATTGGTTTATTTTTCTTGTCGAGAGATGTTTTGAATTTTTAGGTCCTTTGGATATTTTTAATTGTTTCGAGTAGCCCTGTGTAAGCTTTTATGTTTTACATAAAAATTAAACTTTCAAAGATGATGATGGCATAATCAGGAGTGAATTGCATCATCAAGTATCCTTTTATTCGTTACGAAATCAAATTAGATAAACAGATAAATGATAAAGGTATGCATTAAAAATAACATGGAAAAAAGCTACATTAATAATTGTGTGTTGATTTGTGTGGTTTGAAACCTATAGTTGCTCCGTCTCCTATGTCTCCGAGACTACATTTTGCTTCAGGAAAATAAGCTAAAGCCACATTTGAAAACCACTAAATATGTTGAACGATATTTTTGTCAGTACAAACAAACCGGAGAATAGACAATCGATATAGGCGTGCAAATTTGTCCATTTGTTTTCAGAGCGAGAATAGTGTACTTTTCAGTGCGGATGCAATGCTGCATTATGTGTATCAATGAAAAGGTAGTGGTGTGTACATCTATTGAGTGAAACCGAGAAAAGCAATTCACTTTTTGTCCCTCGTTCACAAATCTGTACCAGATAAAATAGTGATTAGGTATCTTATCTCTCCCTCATCAATTTTTTCATGATTTCAGATGACTCGCAAAAGTTCAAGTGCCTAAATGAAGACGAGGTCTAACAATTGTGTTCTTTTATAAAAGTAGGAAAGCGTTGGTAATTTAACTTCCAGAAAGATAAATTGATCGCGGGTTTATGCTTGATTAACGCCGATAAGACGTGTTAGTAACCAGCCGCAGATATGAAACAAATAAGTGAAACCGACATCCTGTAGCTGGAGATTAAACAAGATGTTTGCAAGAGCTGGACGGGGAGGCGGACGGCTGTAGGTATTAAGGAGTATTTCTTAAATTTAAATAGGTTTTGTTCCTTTCTTCTCCACTTGTAGGAACAACTGTGTTTATGGTTTCTGTTATGACACGAAGTTTCTTCTGAGTTGTCAAAACCTTCCTGGTGGAATATTGGCAGTAATTCTTGGAACTGGTTTTTACGATTCTGTGCTGACCAGAGATGGGCAACTCAACTCACGAGTAGTGAGTTGAGTGGTCGAGTGTGAGTTGAGTTGTGGGATTTTAGAGGGACGTGGGTGGTCAAATTTTTGGGAGTGGTGAGTGGTACTTGAGTTGAGTGGTCAAAGTCGCAGTAAAAATGAACAAGAAATCTCACTTTTTCTGCATAATTTTTATTTTTGAGTAGCAAAAAACGATAATTTTGCCATGTTTTTTATTAAAATTGACTATTTTTATCGAATTGTTAGCAAAAATTACAACGTAAACGATTTCTTCGACGAATTTTCATATTAAAAATGACAATTTTGGTGTGGTGAGTTGGGTGGGTGAGTGAGTGGAGCGGTCAAATTTTTGAGGGGTGAGTTGTGAGTGGAGTTGAGTGGTAGGGGCTTTTAAAATGTGAGTGGTGAGTTGAGTTGAGTGGATTTTTAATGCCCAACACTGGCTGACTATATTATATGACACGTGTAAGTGTAAACAACGAGATTGAATCGATATAAAGGGTGGCCGGTTAATTGGGACACAAATTTTGAACTCACATTACTTCCAGCGGTACTACAATGTGAGTGCGGTTCATAGACCATATATACTCCAATCGATCCTCTTTCGATAGGTGGGTGAATCATTGCTCTACGGTAAACCCTTTCGAAATGGTCGCGACAAATGTCAAGATGTTGATAATCTGACATTTCAAGGTTGCGTAGGGTAACATTTTGTTCACAATGCAGTACAAGTGACATACGCATTAAAATTGGCATTTACAAACCTGTGGCAGATAGAGCATTTGATTCTGATTCTTTTACGCCTAACCACACCACATATCGTTAACTGTAACGCTATTATAAAGAGGTCCAATAATTGTCAAGGTTTTGAGATTTTGGATTGGGCACCAAAAATGGATTACCAAAACGTTGACGCCATTCGAACTGATTAATAGAACTTTAAAGTTGACAATATATTCTGGGATTACGCCTAAGATAATCAGAATCGAATGCTCTATCTCCCACGTATTGGCAATAATAAATGGTACGATGTACTGAACGTGTACTGTCACTGGAATACAATGTTATATTGCACACATTTAAATGCCAGATTTGCAACCACTTGACATTTCTCGCCGTCATTTCCAAAGGGTTTATCGTAGAGCGATGATTCACCCACCGATTGAAAGAGCATTTATTAGTGTATCGATGGGCGAAATACTGAATGCATATTATAATGCCGCTGGATGCTATGCTAAGTAAAAAATTGTGTCCCAATTAACCGGCCACCCCTTATGTCTACATCAGTACAGATGACATCCGTTTCAAAAATTAAAAGCAACTGTGATGACAGAATGAAAGTTGGACTCACCTCGGAGACCACAACAGATGTAGTATTTGCTCGATTTTTAGCTTATAACTTAATCCATTAAATAATACTTTGGAAACAAAGTTGTCTTGGTATGTGTTTTATTCATATGAAACTAGGACGGGTGTAAACCCGAATTAAAAAACTACAAGAAGCGTGTTGTGTGTGAATTTGACACATTTGACACTCACTTCACCTTCCCAAACACTATTCTTGAATTTTTCGATGAATTTCCGAAATAACATATTTTGACCCTTTCGTGACCCCAAGGGTCATAGAGCCACCATTCCGACAGTTGGTCGAATTGACCCATGGTGCGGTGACAAAAAATGATCAGCGTAAAATTCTATATCAGATAAGCGAATAAATTTTTTTTGTCCATAAGGAAGTATGGGGGCCTTACCCCCCACCATTCCGTTGGGGGTGGGGCCAGGGAACCCAAAATCAATAGCGAACTTACTTTTGCCCTAAGGTACCTCCATACAAATTTGGACCGAGAGGAGTAATCGTGTTAACTGACATACGGACACACTGATACACAGGCACACAGACAAACAACGTAATCGCGTTAACTACCTTTCAAGCATTACATGCTTCCGGTAGTTAATAAACCACAGTGGATCGATACATCGTTGAGATTTTCAATCTATTGTAACGCTGCAACAGTATAATTATTTTTTGTTGTTTACGATTCCGCTAAATTTCCATTGAACCATGACATTAACGTGTTTTATGTGGTCTTGTAGCGACTGAAATAATTTGAACCTTTCAAAAACAAAACATTTCAAATATTGTATCTATTGATTGTAAGGGCGAGCCTTCCTTCTGAATCAACATTGAACGACTTGTAACTCATGCAGACACTTTTATTCATATGAAGCTCGTAGTATTAAGCGCTAAAAGCTTTGAACCATTACGTTTGCAAACATGGATTTAATATTAGTCGGCCTTGATCTCCTTTTACGCCTGTGATTTTAACGTCATATTTATATTATGCCCAGGTTTATGGGCAACGGTTTAACTTCATGGATCGTTTTGAAAACAAAACAGTGAGCGGTTTTAGTTCTGGGTATGACGTTTTCCATTATCCCAATCACATATTCACTTTGAAGGGTAATTCAATAAATTATTCAGTGGCAGCTGGAGCACGGTTAAAAGCATGAATAGAGAATATATTTGATTTCACCAAAGTAAATCTCACCATATATTACGTTAAGATGAAATCACTTTTTCTAGGAGGACTCCATTTATTTTATGTGAAAACGTGATGCAGGATTCCTTTACGCAGATATCGTAACCGCAACGACAAAGAAATGAAATTTACGGGGTTTACGCTTGATCAACGGCGATACGTAGTCTTGGTGACAAGTCTGAAAAATAAAGGAAACAGATTCCTCGGTAGCTTGTTAGACGCTAGCAGAAAATTACAGATAATGGAACAAAAGTTTGACGAGGATTGCCATAGGTCTTACGAAGTACTTAATAAATTTAATTACGCTTTACTCCTTCATTCTCCACTTGTAGGAACCCACTGTGTTTATGGCATTTATATGACTGGAAGTTTGTTCTGAGTTGTCCAACCTTTCTGGTGGAATATTGACAGGGATTATTGATTTTTACGAGTGTGTTTTGACTGGAGTAAATGTCATGTGTTTTTCTAAACAACGATAACAAATCCAATCGATACACATGAACACCACCAAATGAAATAAGCTAAAAAAATTACGACATCTGTGATGACAGAATGGAAATTGGGTTCGCGCTGTATGTAATTCATTTTCGCGAACAATTTACTCAAACTATCAGAGACAACATCCATCATCAAAACTAAAAAATACAACTCATTCAAAGCCACTTTCTTTTACTATCTGATAATGCCAACATATATAACAACAGAACTGTTAAGATATCCATAACACAAAGCATCATGTAAGGAGTGTATACGGAACCGAAGTCAGCACGACCTACCAATCCCGTAATATTGCCGGATATGTGAAAAACTTGTAGCAATTTACCAATCTATCACTTACTATTGACTACGACGTTGCTCTATCTGAACGTCAGATTCTAGCGGTGCCATTTTATCAATGAAATTACTTTTCAACGTTAATAAACTACTTAAGCAGAAGTTTGCATCCAGTGAAAGGAGTTTTCACAAAGCGTTAGATAGCACTCAATTCAATATTATAAAACTTTTCAAACACTCAAATTTTCACGAGAGATAATAACATTCATGGACTTTGAAAATAGAAAATGATTAATTATACGGAAGTCTTATACAATAGAAAAATGGATTATAAATTACTCCGAGCGTAGTTTAGACAGATGGTTGTAGGTATTGGCGACGACAGTATGCACTTGAATAGAGTGATATTGAAAACAAAATAAATACCAGACTGAATATCATGCAGTACATAATGCCATATAATGCCGTTGAAAAGGGAAAGTATGACCCTTCTCTTTTCCGTTCTGACACGGAAAAATGTTTGGAGCACTAATGATGCTTTACAATGTACAAAAGCGTATTCATGAAAAGTTGAAGGTTTTTCGTTCTAAGGACTTACGGCTAAAGGTATCCTTACATTTATCACTTATACGAAATGGGACATCTTGACTGCAGTTTGTTTCGTTACTGTGCAGCATAAACGTATAGAGACATTGAACGAATGTGACAAATAATTGCAATAATGTGAACTGTAAACTTGTGAAAGGACCCATATGCTTTATGACGACAGGGAATCTTTCTTTCGAATACGGAACGTACAAATGATTCAATGGATTGGCTAACAACTTGAATTCGCATGCTTAATTATTGCAAAGTTTTCCTGACAGTATTTATATATGGTAACAATTTGTATCCAGTTTCCACCAATTTACTGGAAAATCAATAATCGGAATCGGGGCTGTAACATTGCGATTGAAAGAGAGTGAAAGGATCTGACGCAATAGCTTCAGCGTGTCACTTCTCAGCATATATTTGACTTCCCGAGGAAGGTTTCCTCGACCAGTCGCCCAAGCGTTTGTTGTGGTGCGTATCTCGTTGGATTTTTGTCTTTAATCATGTGCGAATGGTACAGCAAAGACTCAGGAACCATGACCTTTTGGTTCAAATTATATCTCCAACCATGCCAAGCAAAATAATTGTTTTTTCATTCGTAGTTGTTTTGGTTCCATAAATACAATTGTTTCATGCCAACATCGTTACACAAATTTTCCTTAACGTTCATATATTTGGTACATTTAAGTAATGTATATTAGTAGGTGTATATATTATTCATTTATTCCGTGATCATATTAGCATACGTGTACCATGCTGGAATGGTTCTAAAAATTCCATTACACCATATGGTGTTGGTTTGTGCAATTTTGGCGAACGATTCGTTCAAAAGCAGTACTGACGAATTCCAATCATGTTGCAATGGTTACAGAAGGATGTCCAAAACATGTGCAAATGGTTTAACGACAAAACCAAATCATTTGAAGATTGGACTCACTTCGTAGCGGTACCGTAGTTTATAATTTGGAAGCTGCAAATCCAAGGCGAAGCTAATGTTGGACATCTGGAAGCTCCGGCGATACAGTTCCTTGTTGATAATTAAAGTTCGTTATTGTTGTACATTATGGCGCTGCTGTTCGATGAAAAGTCACTAACAAAGCGACATAAACATATTGTTAAAACACGACGTTAGGTTAACGAAATGCACAAGTAACAACAAACATTTACTTATTTCCTGCAAGATCTATGATTGCGTCATTGATTCGAATCAACACTATTAATTATTAATTAATTAATTAATTATTAACAATTCGAGCTTATTAACTATGTAGCTAACCATTGAGAAATAGCATTGAATTATATGCCCATGAATTACAAGTTATAAACACTAAACCAGCCTCGCATCATAATGAGGAACTTTTCCGCCGTTATTACTCATTGGTGAATCTAAAGGAAAATAGTTGTGCAAAGATAATAAAAGAATTTGGTATTAGAGGAATTTTCATACGTTTAATTTTGAATTGAATTTCGTGAAGCAAAATTGTTGGACGAGAGAATCCATTTACAATTAACATTGAAAACGACGGTAAAATCGGAACTTTCAAAACGGAAAATTTCCAAGATTGCCTCTTGTGATTGTTCGCGCCATTAGTCAATAGCAGGAATAGAACAATCTCTTCCAGTTGATTTCCAGAGCTGCAATTTCCAAAATTTGCAATACATGGAGCTTCTCTTTATACCTTGGGGACCAAAACAGATGTAGTCTTTTCTCAAACTTTAGCAATAATTACGTTGGAAACAAAGTTGTGTTGATCCGTGTTGCATTGATATGTAATAAAACCACAATACAGCGTTGAGATCTCCAATCTACGGCAGCGATGCCAAATTTTATTTAGGTTTATTATTTCTATGATTCCGCTAAGCGCATCCTACTAGTAATTTTTGACTCTACCAGCATTTTGCTCTGCAACTTTTCTGCTCATTTTTCATTTCTTTTGAAACATAGCTATTGGCATAGCAGTAGAAAGCGTTTAGAAACCAGGACGAGATTCATGGAAATATAGATACCTACGTTGATTTTAAGCACACATTACTTGGTTTTATTTAATCGTGTTGTGACCAAAATAGTTTTAACCTTTCAAAACACTAATCCAAATATTAAGTACTCAATCGCCAAATTTAAAAAGCTAAATCTAGTGATTGCAATGGTGAGTTCTCTTTCTGAATCAACATTGAGCGACTTGGAACACATGCAGACCCTTTAATTCATACGCAGCTCATGTATTGTTAATTGCTGAACGCGGTGAACCTTTACGATTGCACACATGTACGGAAACATTCGTTGGCCTTGATCTCCTTTTCCACCTCCGCTTTTATCTTCATATTAATATTGTGCATGGGCTAACGAGTAATGGTTTCACTCCATGGACCCTTTTAAAACAATACGGTGAGTGCTTTAAGTTCCGGGCATGACGCTTTCCATTATCCCAATCACCTACCCACTTTGAAGGGAATGCTATATTCAGAACCAGTTGGAGCACGGTTAAAAGCATGAACGCAGAGTGCTATCGTTTTCGTGAAATAAGTAAAGCATACCATATATTATGTTGATATGAAATCATTTTCACTATGAGGGCTACATTTTTTATTGCGAAAAGGTGATGGACGAATTCTTTACGCGGATATCGCAACAACAGAGACAAAGAAATGTGATTTTATAAAATATTTTTGATTTAATATTAGTCATGTCAATGCAAATTCGACACTGTGCTGATGATAATGAGAAGGGGAAGCAAAGGTCAATTCTGCGGCTCAGAATGAAACCGGCTACTGTGAACGTATACGGGATGCTTCGTTTAGAGAAACCGAAAGTGGAACATCGTGTTCAAATTTATAGAAATCATAAGAATGTTAATGCTTCCTTATCTTGATGAAATAGAAAGACTGTAAAAACGTTGATAGGGGTTTCGACTATGCACTGCTACATGGATAGTATCGCTTGCCACCTCTCACAACTGTGCTACCAATTTGCTACTGAATACTTAATATATTCAGCTCCAACCTACACAGTAGCTACATGCATTCTTCTATTTGTTCAGAAACTTCCAGTAAAGATCCGACAGTAATGTTATCGGTGAAATGAAGTACATTCTCAGCAAACATGTTAATGTCAGTAACAAACATATGGACGGACAACACACGACCAGCACTCTATATTATCAACAACGATGAGAAAAAATACTTTTCGACGTTGAAATTACATAGGATTTTTGACTACTTGGGACTACGTACCGCTTGCCAATTGTCTTCAGACCGAGATGGTGTACGTTTCTGTGAGTTATGCGATGCTGCATTACATGAAGGATTAAAACGTGGTATGTGTATGTTTGCTCGGTAACCTAAACTTAAGCTACAATTGTGTATTACGTACCTAGTATTCTCTGTGCATTATTCTTATTTGTATGGCTCATTATTAGCGCATTATGTCAAAAATGTTAATATTAAGCCACAATGTCAAATCTGTATTTCTTCCTATGACTTTGACTGGCTTATTACACGTACATAACCTAGTTTTATCAAAAATGAATGAAGTCCTCGTTTGGTGTCCATTCTATGTGTTTTGCGATTCTCGTACACACTCAATCGAGTCAAGTGACAATTTTTACGAATTCTCCTTCGTCTGCCCTTTCTGCTTTCTGCCGGCAGCATAAAGATATATTATTTAAATCCACATCCAAGGTGGCATTAGAGAAATCATATAACACTCACGTCATCTTTTTTTTAAACTGCGGAAATTTCCAACAGCATCTTCAAACATACGTACTTCGTACTGGCCCAGGATATAAATTTAGTGAAAGATAAGACGGTGATTGACGTTTTGTCCCTCGTTCACAAGAAATCTGTACCAGTTTAAATAATGATTTCCGTTTATTTACATTCCCGGCCTCGGTAATTGTTTGTATGATTTCAGATGACTCCCAAAATTCAATTTCCCAAATGCAGACGAGATCTCACAAGTGTTTGCTTTTAGAGAAAAAGATCTTGGAAAAATTACTTCTAGAATGATAAATCCATATGGGGTTTTACACTTGATCAGCGCCGACAAGACGTTTTTGTGACACACCGGAATGATGAAACAAATAGGTTAAAGTGATGGAATGATAACTGTAGGTGGACGTTAATAAAATGATTTTAAAAGCTGGACGAGGACTGCTGTACGTATTACTATTTACTTTTTGAATTTACTCGAACCAGAATTATTACTCATTTCTTCGCCACTTTTAGGAGCCTATTGTGTTTACGGCTATTGAGTTTGGGTTGAGTTGTGCAGCCTTTCCAGTGAAATATTGGCAGAGGTTCTTGGAACTGTTTTTACCAAATAAATCGATTTACATCAGCACCACTTCTGACGACAACTGTTTTGACAAAATTAAAGTCGGGAGCATGTCATTTGTGATTCCATTTCGCAAATAGTGCAGTCTAATGATCAGTAGAATATACATATGTACATTTTACTGTATTATTCACTGTTTTACTTTTTATTTCCATTATAAACTTATGTACTACCATATCTGTCTATCAAATATTATGTGATACTGATGGACGCATTAATCACCAAAACGTCGCGTCGAAAAAACAAATACCAGCAAATCTTAAGTTGCATTTTATGCTCCACGAATTTTAATACACCCTTTGATAAAAACAATTGCTTGGATGTGATGGACAATTTGCGCATGCAACTGAGATTACATCAGATGTACGTGCCAACAGACAAACAACAAAATATGAAATATTCAAGGCTGCTCTCATTTTACTATCTGATAACAATGGAAACACGAACAGAACTCTGCGCAGGTTGAAATGTGATATAACAATAGCAAATGCGAAGTTGGACGATATACTTTTACATTTTACAAGCGTAACGCCCCATGACACCAGCCCAGCTTCGAAATATACTTATTTAGCTTTTCACGAATTTTTTAAGTTATGGAATAAAAAAGAATTGAATGAATTTGCTATTTCCCTCTTCATTGGCGCCATTTCAAGAATTGCAGGTAACTGTCGTTGTTTTAGAATTGAAGAGGGGAAACAGTTGACGATTTGCTCTGAAGTGCTCGTAACAATTACAAATTAGTACTCTGCACACTCCTCAAGAAATTCTTACAACAGTGAGAATGGAATATTTATTATTTGACAACATATCTCTTTTATGAAGCTGCACGACATCTGTAGTGATAATTGATATATGTTCCTGTGACAAAAGTTTATTCGCCACCGAAGTAACCTAGTTCATATCTCCACACCAACACATACAGGTACGCATATACACTAATTAACTATCTTAAGAAACTAATGACAACACGTACCCTGCTATAATATGATGCGGCACCGAAGTCACCACGGCCTCCAAAATCTCGCGAGTATTGCCGAATACTTGAAGGAATTGTACCAATTTACCAATCAATCGGATATTATTGAAAAAAATTTCTCTGTCCGATCGTCAAATTTTTACGGTGCAATTTCCTCATGTAAATTATTATTCTAGACTAGTAAACTTATTAACTGGAAGTTTGCTAGCAAAATGAGTTTTCAGAAAGCCTTAGATGGCACTCAATTCTTAATTATAAAACTTCTCATACAATCAAATATCTCGTGGGAGATATAACAGTTCCAGGATTTAGAAAAAAGGAAATTATTAATAACATAGAGGCCATTTATAATAGAAAACCGTATTATAAATGAATGCCAATGTACATTGGAGTAGCGGTTGTAGATAGTGGCGATGGTAATATCCACTTGAGTGGAGAAATATTGAAAGCAAAATGAAAAAAAAAAAACTTGACCGAATACCTTGAAGTACATAAAAGCTTATGCATAACAGGAAGAAATTTCTGAAATCGAATCGTACTTCATTGCACAAAACACCCCAAATAGGGATTTCGTGAATGTACACGTAAATATACGGAATCACTTTTTCTCTTTCCCCAATTATGCATTCAATTTGTACCGGAAGCTCCAAAAACATCCAGTTCCAAATCTACACTAGCTCCTTACATTCTTCCATTTATTTCATCAATGTTATATAATTTCCTGTAAATATGTAACGAAATGTCGTCTGCAATAAGTAGCCCATTTTGTCATAAATACTCATGCGAGTCACAGATATGAAGTTTCCACAGGTAATTGACCTATGATCATAAATTTCTGCAAGGTGGGTAAAAAACCTGATTCGACGTTGCAATTAAATATTATTTAAGAATGCTTCAATAATACATATGTTTAAGAACGCATATCACAAAAATATTGTTTTAATCCATACTAATGTCATGTGATATAAGCATTACATTCCATTTTAAACTGGACAAAAGTGACACAAACATTTACTAGAAGGGTGACGTGCCACCATGCAAAATTGTTTGTTAATCCAACATTAAATTAAGTATATAATGTAATTCTTTCTTGTCACAAAAACAGAGTCATATAGAATCTACTTATGGCGCAGCTGTGTGCATTTTGTGTTTGATCATAGGTCAGATGCACAAAATCTGGCTATAATTTTAGGGAAATTGTTAAGCTCCTATCCTGGAAAAGGTTGAGATTGAGATGTTCAAAGATTATCTGTCAAACGCTTCTAAAACTAGCGCTTCAAACTAAAACGCTTCTAAGGAGCTGTAGTTGCTTATGTGACTTGGGGGAATGCAATTGAGCGGAATGGTAGTATATTTGAATTCCATTACGCATATCAGCAGGCTTGCAACTTTAATTTTGCCGAATATTTCTACTCTACTGCGTAATTGAAAAGTTAGTTTGAATGCAGCATAGAAAAAACCTACTAACCCTAATTTCAAAGTTTGGATTGATCTTATATTTTAAGAAGGCTTTCCTGACTCTAAAATTGCAACAACATCGCTGGAATATTAAACAAATAAGTAACCAATCATCGCAAAAAGATGATGTTTGTCGCACTTGACCGCCAGCTTGATGTATAGTTATGGTCGGCAGACATTTTAAAATCAAAGGTACTGAGTAAGACTTATTAGGTTTGTAGCATGATGAAAGTTAATATGTACAAAAATTAAGCCACCAAATATGATGGTAGTAATATCATCAAAAATATATGTCGTATATTATTACCTTCATTCGTGGGCAAGTCAAATTATACAGACAGTTAAATGATAAAGGTAGGGATTTCCTACAGCATGCGCAAAATATTTTAATAATTATACGACGCTTTCTTTTATTGTAAACGATATTCCAGGTAGAAAGTCTCCCAGACAACATGTTCCGGGAACATGCGATAACGCTACAACAGAAAAAATAGGGAGATGAATGTGGAACGTGTAGTTCGAGCCAACAGATAATCTAGATAAAATCTAGGTGTCAATCCTAGAAACCTACAGATAATCTTCTTTTCGATCTGCAACCAACAGACAGAAAAAAGTCACAATTGCATAAATAATGCATGAAACACTTTATGGAAGATTTTAAAAAAGCGAAAGAAAATAGTGTAGAATGTTAACTTCAACTGAGGTAGCGTTATATATACATTGCAGAGGACACTAGCGCATTATAAGCGTCTAAATTGGCCAATTTAACTTTGAGCGAGAATACTTCACTTGTCTACAGTGGATGCGATGGTGAATATGTGAATGTTGTATCAATTCAAAAAGTAAATGTATATATTTATATCCATTGACTGAGAGCGAAAATGTTGAGAGAACTTTGTACCTCCTCCCAAATCTGTTCGAGATTAACTAACGACCACCCTTTTTTCGCAATATGTTTGATTTCAAATGGCAAATTTACGTCCAGAAAGGTACATCGATCGAGGGTTTAGGCTTGATCAACGCCAACGCCGATAAGTGGTGTTGGGGACAAGTCGGGGTAATTAAATAAATAGGTTGTCCCGAAGTGGTGACTCGTATGCTAAAAATCAAAGAAAATATTTACAAAAGCTCGAACAAGAATGCTAGAAATATTACGAGTACTAGTTGAATATAGTTAAGTTTTGCTCTTTCCTTCTCCACGTGTAGGAGTCTACTATAGATATGACTTTGTTATAACAGACAGTTGGCTTTCTCCTGCTCTGGTGAAATGTTGACCGCGATTCTTGGAACTATGTAGTTTTGCGAGTTTGTTTTGACGGGAGAAAAGGACACGTGTGGGTGTAAACAACGGGAAAAATTGGTATACAATAGCACAACTATGCGAAATAAGATCCTAAAATGATGACAACAACTATGATAACAGAATGGAAGTTGGATGCCCACCCGTTGCGATTATTTATCCCAAACAATGCACCCAAAAGAACTTCGTGATGGTATACTTACTGATATATCAAATACTATTTATGTAGTACAAAGACGCGTTAATCGCCACAGTACATTGTTGGAATAAAACCCAATTGAAAAATGAAGAGCCCCAAACACATAAGTCATAAAATATAATCATTTTAGCTTGTCACATATTCATTTAGAAGATTATTCATACCTATTATGAGATTGAAAACAAAAATACAATAAAATCATGATAGTTTCACGTGAGTTAACGTTACAACAGAAACTGAAGATTTTACATTACACTTGAAACGACGGTTTTCTACAATTGTTTTGAAACTAACTTTAAGATAGAGATAATAATGTATGATTTATACAGGAATAGTAATACCGATGACACATTTGTGTACTTGGTTCTAAATCATTACATTCGGCAAACATTTCTGATAATAGTCAAGAAGGTTGAAATATTTGTGTTTTATTATTTCGATATCATATCACTAATGTGACGCCTTAAGTACTCTGAAGTGATAAATTGCATGTGATTCTGTACAATATGTTTACTTGCCGACGAAGTAAGTACAGATCTCGACGCATGGACAAACTTATTAGCCGGAAAACTCAGAACATGCAAATTGTTCGTCAGTAATCGGACTATATCAACGCAAAAGCTCACATGTTAATAATTTATACGTCGCCGAAGTCATCGAATTCTCACAATTCTGAACTATTTCAGAAACATAGAAATAATTGTAGAGATTTTTAAATCTTAATTTATTATTCGCGATTAAGTTGATCCATCTGACGTTACTATTTTACCATAAAAATCTCGTCGCAAATACTAAAAGACAAGTAACGTAGTTGTTATTAAATCATTAGTGAAAAGCCTGCTTCTCACATAGACTTATACATACGTGGTTCAGTTCTTAATTGAAAAACTTTTAAAGCCTCGACTGCCTCAAGAGGGGTATAATCACCCCTGTACTTTGAAAAACTGGAAATAATTAATACATACGGAATTCAGATACAGTATATTGGCCCATGATAGTTAGGAAATTATTTTGATAGCGATCTCAACATGGTTATTAGAAATATATGCCTTTTCAGTTATCAGTTGGTCGTAGGAATACGCCATCGAATACATATGTCACTGTTCTATTATTGAGACCACATTCATTTGTATTGTGCTATTGATAATGCGGTAACTTTCACTCGCAATTGCCTGTCTAATCGCTCCCTTCCGAGTTACCAAACGAGGCATGATGTTTTCACCATAACACAAACATTTCACAATATGCATTCTGTATAAATTGTTATTTCAAAAATGCATCAAGTAGACAAACCTTTGTAGGACCATGAAATGATGAAAGCAGTAATGTTCGTTTGCACTCTTTCGCTTCTTTGGCGTTATTGTGTCTAATGTGTTTATATTCATTTCCCATTAAGATTAATAATATGGAAAGATTATGGACATAAAGGGTGGACTAACACTCAGCAAATAATAAGCAGTGTGCAGCATAATATTTCAGGCTTATAAAGAGGAAGTATGTATTATGCATTAAGTCTCGTACTCAATCAGTTGCCTTGGGAAGATGTTTGGAGCATTGACACTAATTTAGAATAAAAAGAAGCGTATTCATGAAATTGCGGAAATCGTTTGTTCTGATTACTCAAGTGTAACGGTTTCCTTGTCGGGACGTTTACCACTCGTTCGAAATAGAAAAAAAACTAGCTGCAGTTTTTCATTTAGTCTCCAGCACAATATGTAGTGACATTGAACGAATGCTGATATGCATAATGGGCACTGCGAATTTGTGAATGGGGCCACACATTTCAGGCGAAGTGCAATGTAAAACAACTATTACATACGTGCAAAACGGATTTAATTTTGTTATACATATCACGGCTATCTTCAAAATGGTTTCCAATATTTGAATACTCGAAACTCATATTTTTATTTTAAAAATATAAATGTGTGACTTTTTTGCTTTTAAAGTCAAACAAAGAAACTGCTTTCTTTTTGAAGGGCCTAATCATGCGGCCTTTCATGTTTTTCATTGCACGTTTACGATTTTTCACTTATACAAGATCGCGAAATTCTCCTCCACGAAATGTGGTATGATTAGATTGCATGTATAAGCTAATGCATAGAACGCATGATCATATCTTTGTGTCTTTCTATCAGAAGCGTCAATAAAAAATTTAGCCGCCATCACAACAATGTTGGAACATATTCAACCAAAGGTGATTTATTATTCGGTAGTTTACAAGAGTTAAGTGCTAATTTATTAATACCTTATATTACGGAGATAAAATTTATTTAGCTGGACAAAGCCGAGGATACAATTAAGAAACGACATTATTTATTTGATAAGTTCTGTGTATTAATACTGGATGACCCTTTTGTGACGACACATAATATATTTTGCCATCATTGCAAAGCAGTTCTTACAAACTTATCGCTGTTGAAGCTGTGGTAGTAATGATCAATTTCTAAGCAATATTTTTTAAATGGCTCGCGGTAAATATCAAACGTTTTTAGAACATTCAGAACAAGATATTATAATCAGCACTTAAGGCACTACCATGTACTGTGAATTAGGATATTGAACAGCATGAAACCTGGAAAATGTACCTAAAATTTGTAATACGAACTGCTCTATGCGCGGTAATCAAAACTATTCCCAGGAACGGATCCGTATTTGATCTGCCTATGAATATTTTGGAAAACATTTGGGTAGATGATTTGTCTTACGATAACACCCGTGTTGAATGTGTACTTATTATTTTGGTGTACATGTTTGCTATACATTTGGTAATGCAATGTTCTAGGATATGTACACAGAAATGCGGAGAAAATTCGGGAGCATATTAGGAATCATTACTTACCAACATTTCCACAATAAACACAGGATACACATACATACAATCAATCCCGGCTGAATTTTTTATATTTGTTTTTGAGTATCGACGAATTGCCCGCATCAAGCTGTGCCAGTTTGTTTGTTAGTTATTATTATTTGGTTTACAACTTTTCAAATTTTGACCATCTTTATCCCAAATTTACTATTTATACCTAAATTCAACTAACAAGTATCGCGGTTGAAGCTGCAACAGAAGAAACATGCATTGAGTATGCACAGCAACAGAAGCAACATGCATCCCAAAATGCATAAGTTACAGCAAGCATGTTTCTTCTGATGCTGTGCACACTCAATACATGTTTCTCATGTTGCTGTGCACAATCAATGCATGTTTCTTCTGTTGCAGGTTCAACCGCGGTATACTAACTTACATTTAAATTCGACATTTGTATAATACTGTTACATTTGTATGTAATTTTATACGCTGATACCATCAGAATCATTCCGACTCCGGAAACCAAAATTGCAAAAACGTGATCCCAGTTTATTTACTAGTTGCACATTTGGACGTATCGGAGTAGCGCAAGACGCATTGCTGCAATCCCATTACAATAAATACACACATAGATATAGCAAGTGCGAAATGAAAAGTCAGGACCGAGGCTCGAAACCAACTTGGGAACGGAATGGAATAAACAATAAAGTCCTTGACTTCACAGCGCCTACAAACTTTATATTTTCCACTTCATTTGCAAAACTCAAAATGGTTTCCACCTTTTATGAGTTTTGGAAGAATATCTTGTTTTTGTGCAATTTCCTGAAAGTATGTAACGAAATGTCATTGGTAATTTTCAACACTGACCGCCGCCGTCAGTGACTGACGGCGCTTACAGTGACAAATTTGCAAAGGAGTACGAACCTACAACAAAACATTTCCGAAACGAGGGTAACAATTCCTGTCGGACGTTGCAATTAAACAAAATTTAGGAATGCCACAAGAAAGATTAAAGAACGACAATCAATAAATGCTACTTTAATTCATACTAATTGCATGTGATATATTACATTCTATTGTGAAATGCACATAAGCGAAACAAAACTTTAATCCAGGGGAGACGTGTCATCATACAAGATTGATGGTTTTTGCAATTCAATATTAAATAAAATATATAATGGAATCTTTAATTGTGAAAAAATAGAATCAAATAGGATCTACCTATAGCGCATTTTTTTTCATTTTGTAAATACTTGAACATATGTAAATCACATGCAAAAATACTGTTTTAGGGAAATTGTTAAACACCGATATTGGAAAAGACTGCAATTTTCAAATATAATCTGTCAGCCGTTTGCTTAGATTATCCTTTTTATAAATTAATTTAGATTTTGCGGTTGTGAATTAGTTACACTCTATATTTTGTTAATAGAACGTTCCAGTTAGCAATAGATCTCACTCAGTCAGATCGATACGGTGTTTTCACGGACTATTTTTACAAGCTGATAAGTGTAAGGGATTGCTTAATTGAAGGTCCATATTCACGGTGCAGCATAGCAAAAAGTATATTAAGTCAAGTTGCAAGGTTTAGATTGATCTTATAATTTTACGGATGCTGTCCTGTCTCACAAATTTTCTTGGGATTTTTAGAAATCTTAGAGAAAGAACTAAGCCTGTAATAACTGTCATATCATTCTTGGAGCAGTTGGCCGCTACTTTGGTCAATACGTCCGATCGGGAGAGATTTAAGGGAAAGAGGTTCTTGGAGTGAATTCATAAGTCTTGTAATCTAGTATAAGTTAATGTGATTTACGTAAAAATTATACCTTCAACGATGATGATGACAATATCATCACAAGATTTTCATACTGTTACTGTTAATTCGTGAACAAGTCAAACTACACAGACAGTTAAATGATATAGATATGAATTTAATATCGCTTGCCACAAAAATGTTAAAATTTATTTTTTACACCTGTACTTCTATTTCTGGAATGTGCTAACCACAACTTTTGGAAATGCTGGAGACTTTTGCGAACTAGTGGTCCAGAATATTGCTGAAGAACTTGTGATAAAACATTTTACATACATTTTAGATTTGCGGTGATGAATTATTAACAATATCAATTGATCGTATTATTTCAAGGAGGCTGTTCTTACTAAAAACTTGGGGTTTCCTGAAATGGTAAAACAAATAATTAAACCAGCAATCACAAGAAGATCAATTTTTGTAGCACTTGACCACCACTTGAGTTCATACTTCCGGTCAGGACCCATTTTGAATTCGTAGGTCATATGCTTCAGTTCGATTATTTCTTGTAATCCTGGTTAAGGCGAACAATAAGGTTAGCATAAAGATTAAAGTTTCACAGATGATGATGATATCAGTGTGTGGGTTGAACGTATACCAGGTACAATATCTCGGACAAAACATATTGTTGAAGAAAAATATTAGAGGTACATAAGGAACTCATTAAAGTTTTGGAACGACACAATCTGGATGTGATTTTCAAATACAACTTTTTTGTCAGTCTAGACAAACCGGAGCACAAAAGATTATTAGAAGCGTTCAAATTTGCCAATTTGTTATCATAGCAATAAAAGTGTACTTTTTAGTACGGATGCGATGCTGCATTATGTGTATCAATAATAAGGTAATTGTATGTATGCATATCTGTTCCGTGTATGCAAGAACCGTGATTGACTTTTTAATCCTCGTTCATAAATCTGTACCAGATTAAATAAAGATTATCTTATCTGCATTCTCGGCATCGTCCATTGTCTGCATGATTTCAGATGATTCACAAAATTTCATGTTCGTATATGCAGTACATACCTCATAATTACGCGATATCACAGAATTGTTAATTCGAAAACTTTCAAGCACTCAAGTTTCTCACGAGAGATAACAATACACGGACTTTGAAAGATGACAATTATCAATTACACGAAAGTCATATGAGAAACAAAAACGGATTATAAATGGGTTCGAATGTAGTTGAAAGACACGATGCACGATGCGATGGCAATCTTCACTTGAATGGAGAGATATTGCAAACATAAAGTAGTATCTATGGCGAATACCGTGAAATACATAATAGCTTATGAATTTGAAGAAGTGATCGCTGAAATGAGAAAGTATAATTCTTCCGAGTTCAGTTCTGACACAGAAAAATGTTTGTAGCATTAATGATGCTCTATAGTATGCAAAAGCGTATTCATGAAAAGCGAATGGATTCCGTTCTGATGACTGTAGTGTAAAGTTTCCCTGGTCATTACAATGATGACTTGTTGCAAATGCGAAATCCACACTGCAGTTCTCCGGTTATTGTCCGGCATAGCATATATTGACGTTGAATTAATGTGAAGAAGTGAAATATTGTACAGGGTGAGTTTCTGAAGGGAGCCATAAATTTAAGACGAGAGGCAAAATTTCTTTGGACCGGAACGCACAAAAGGTTCAGTGCATTGGAAAAATACTCAAACACACATTCTTATTTTTGTTACTTTATCTACTTCATATAGTATGTATGGCAACAATCCGGATTCGCGTACGAAGAGTTTGCTGGAAAGTCAATGATCGGGGCTCTACCCTTACAATTAAATCCGAGTGAAAGGACCTGACGAAATAGCTGCAGTTGTCACTTCTCTGCGTATATATGACTTTCCTCGATGAAAAACCCATGCGTTTGTCAAAGAAGTGTGGTGCACGTCTCGTTTGATTTTTATTTTTAATCATGTTCGGATGGTATACCAAAGACTCATGGACCGTGGCCTTTTGGTTCAAATTATGTCGCCAACAATGCCTTGCAAAATAATTATTTTTCCATTCATCGACGTTTTGGTTATAGATATACAATTGTATTATGCGAACATCGTTATAAAATTTTCCTTATTGTTCAGAAATATACATATTCGAGTAATATATATTAATAGGTAAATACGTTATTCATATATTCCGTGGTCCTATTAGCAAACTATACCATTCTGCAGTGGTTCTAAAAATTCCATTACACCATATGACCATGGTTTGTGCCATTTTGTCGAACGATTCGTTCAAATCCAGTTCTGGGAAATTTCAATCATATTGAAATGGTTACAAAAGGATGTCCGAAACATGTCCAGATGGTTTAAAACAAAACCAAATCACTTTGCTACGGTACCGCTGTTCACCATTTGGACGCTGCAGATTCAAGGCCAAGTTGATGTTGGACATCTGCAAGCTCCGCCAAGACAGTACTTTGCTGCTTATTAATACAGTTTGGCATTACTAAATATTACGGCGCTCCTGTTATATGGCAAGTCGCTAGCGAAGCAAAGTAAGCAGATTGCTACCATGTGACGCTAAGTTAAATAAGTTTACAGTTAACAACGAAAGTTGTAAGGTCGTTTGATTGAGCGACTAGACCCATGATCAGTCAAAAATATTATTATTATTACTTGCAACATTTTCGCAAATCGAAAAGACTGCGCCAGAAAATGAAATCTGTGCTAGATGTTAATGACGAAGAGCGGGCACTGGCGTATTAGAGGCGTTCAAATGTGTCAATTGTTTTTCGACTTTTTGCCACATGTATGCGTAATATCTGAAACATAATCAAATCTTATTAAGTTTGGTAATACCGAAGAAATCTAATGAAATTTATACAATTGAAATAATACGAAATTGTGTAGTGCACACTAACCACTAATTTGTGAGCAATCCTAGGTCAATCGTTCGCTCAAATATACTTCGAAATAGTTCTGCTTTTGTATTTTTGACGAAGGCTAACTGTCCATAATGGATTGTAATGGGCCGGAGTGCAATAAGTTGCTTTCTTAGAATTCTCATTTTGAAAATTCGACCAAAGACTCTATTCACTGAACTTGTGTTACGGCCATGATCTATTCTCTCCATCCAGTCCTTCTGAATCATCAATGCACTTTCTTCATGACATTCTCAAAGCCTGTGTGTCAACAAATTGATTATCATGTAGAGGTTTAGCGAGATTGCAACATATACTGTGTAACGCTGGACGCTAAAATATATCAACCCTTTCCATACCGTCCAGCTGCAAAGGATTCCAAATGATAAGAACGCAAACATTAAATAGCCAAAGATGAAACGCAACGGATCTCCTCCCATCTGATACGCACATTGCAGCTCAACAAACCGCCGGACCGTGTGTTCATTCAATGGCATTCGTGAAATTCGCTGAATGCTGTGAATTAATATCTCTAGAGTATAAACAACTGATGTGAAAAACAAGGTTAGGGTTCTGTTAGCTTCGGCGATACTGAGCATATACAGCACAAACCAAGCACATTGCAGCAAAGTCCGTGATATCTCCGCGGAGTGAATGTCAAGAAATATGTCGCAAACTGAATCCACATTCATTGGGGAAAGGAGAGTCATATCGGTAACCAGTAGATTGAACTCGGAAAAAACAAAATAGTACATGCACAAACCGATTTTATCCGAGCAGGGATTTCGCATCACCAACTTGATTAATTCTAAAAAATAATGTTGGAATGTCTAATTCATCTCGTTCTAGTTCATATTTCGACAATAAGTAGGATTGTTTTACCTTTAAAGAAGAGTTTATATCCGGACAACCTGGTTCCATATCCTACCCGTCTGCAATCTCTTCGTATTTTCCTGTCGACTATAAACAGCTGGTTACCCATTCCCTCAAACAAGGAAGCTCCTTGTGAAATGAAGACGCAATTAAAATACAACGCCGCGATGAAGCAAATTGCGGCTCCCAAATTTACAACAGTAACTGCAACGGCTGTCGACTCGGGGTTTAGTAAGAATTTTATGACGATGGGGGAAAATATGATAGATGAAAGCAAGAGCAAAAGCATGGAGACATAGAATGGAATTAATTTGGGTGAATTTTCTTGCACAACAAATCGTTCAGTTTGAGTGTGAATTGAAACTTTATGAGGACAGTAGAATCGTCCGAAAGTCTTTTCGTACAGGCTGAATGCCTTCCAGCGCAACGGTGTCTCCATTATTGGTATGATTATTGATAGTTATTGATACATAGCAATGCTTTCAAAGTGCACAGTTTAGTTATACACAATGCTATTTCCTGCCAATTCAAAGACGTACTGGTAGGAAGCACCTGGAAATCCACAGCGGCGATTCATCGATCACGTAGCCATGAATATTTCAGTACCCGATTTTATCATTAGTTATAAGATAGTTTTAGTAAATGGTTGGCCATATAGTTTATAAATACTTTTAATTTTGGGAGCACAAAGTTCTGCTTTTACTTAGGAGGAAAACTAGAGAGATGCCCGGTTATTAAAAATTTAAAGGGATCGATTTTTAACCATGTCTGTCGTGTTTCACAATTTTTATAGCGTATTGCTATTACCAAGTATTATCTGTTAAATGAGCTTTTTCTTGTTTTTTGTAATGAATGATATTGTTTGCAGAAGGCAAGTTATTTGAAAGTAGTAGGAAGTTGGCAGACATGAGGAGTCATCGATCAAGTATCAATGCATACGTAAGCAACGTCGTCGTAAACGCAATTTTAAGTAAACGGTCGTCCAAAAAGTGTTTTAAATTCTTATACTTTTACGACGAAATGCCCTGTTTCTCAATTTTTGGCTACCCGACTGTTATATATTTAATGATATCGATTCCTAAACCTGATTGCTACGATGGATTTTTCCTCGTTTATTTATTCCCTATATCTACTCGTTAAGACTCTTCTAATGATGGAATAAGTATTACCAATTAACTAAATCAGATTTGATAGATCTAAATTCCATACTTCATGCTTCACCATGATATATTGTCCAACTTTGTAGATGTCGAGCAGGAAGTAAAAAAATACAACGCTATTGAAGGATTTATTCAATCCAGAATACGTGAACGGATATGGCTAAATTTAGTTTTTTAAACGGCTTTTATTGTGCCTTTAACGTACCTGGTGGAATATTTGCGAAGTCAATCCGCCTGTATTTTATCCATCTTTTTAAACAGCACTGAACTGCAATCGTTCTACGTAGTACTTCAGCGTCGTTTACATAACGTCTCAAGAGTAAATACTTCCATGAATGCAAAATATCTAGCTCATTTCAAACTTGGTTTGACACAATAGGCTACACCGTCAATATCTGCTTACTATTCGTGCACCTTGTAATCATCAAGATGGTGTTGGCCAGAACGAAGAGCTCGCATTTTGCTATTCTCGCCAAAATATATTTCCACCTTGCCAGATTTTCACAGATATGGGTGTCCTCCACTTCTACACTTCTGTTAAACAAAGCACAAAATTTTCATATGCAGGAAATACAATCACCACTGCTGCCGTGGATTCAGATTCGGAGGGCACAGATGTACACAAGTGTGTGTTAATATTATACAATATCAACCTGATCTTTCCATTGGTGAAGATTCCAGGTCAACAAAATTTGAATTTATTTGAAGTGAGTTTGCATCGACAAAAATTTTCATGGAAGTATTTCTTTATTTATCTTAGAGAGCTTCATAGATACAAATACAGAGTGCACCCACAAAATGACCTATATGAGCCGCTTGGATGCCATAATACTAAACACATGTTGACCGGCGCCGAGACAAAACTAATATGTGGAAATGCAAAGATAAAAAAGGAAGTTATACTTCAATACTTTCAAGAAATTTCATGATATGATATGGTCAACACGATAGGATGTTTTTTTGTTTACATCTTACACCATTACAAGTCGCATCAAAATGCTCAAACGCGAGAATGAAGAATATAAAGCCTTGTTGAATCATACGGTTTTTCTAGGTGTGTACATATGTAGAATGTAGAATATTTGGATATACTGCGCCATTTTGTTAATGCAAACATACTTATCCAATTATGAGGAATCTATTACCAAAAAACGGCTCCGGAATAAATCACCCAGCCATCTCTCCCTGCGAATGAAACAATATAAGCTTTATAATCCCTCGTATTATTTTGACGGTTTTGCTGAAAGCTGCTTGCAGATGCGGATCTGTCTTACTTTATAACCAATTGTGTCTTTACGTTTTCCCCGCTCAACGTTTTATGGTAGCGCAGATGGTCCTTCCAATGAATCGTGAATGACTAGAAACGCAAACCCGGTTGACTGAAGCGGAAGGAAATGTAATTGTTCTATCTATATGTACATTTATTGCTGCATAAATCTGGATTATTCAAGTAAACACGAAATAAAATCGTAATATTAGCATTGCGATGTACTGATTATGCTTAATTTGGCTTGTTGCAAATCAAGAAGCTATTCTTGTGTACCAAGTGCTATTTTTCAATTTTTCTCCAGTGGTGACTTGTCTTGAATGTGTTAAATTCATTCAACGGCAATTGCATGCTTTACTTTCTGCGTTTATGTTTAACACACTTTCATTGTGCAACCAATGAATTGAAATCGTTTGGGATGAATCCACAAAATAATCATGGTAACAGGCGGAACGTATTTGATGAACTGCTATTTGTCGCTGGCGATACTTCCATGGTGAAGGCTTCCGAAATATTGTACATTTTGTTTGTACACAGTTAATTGTTAAAATAATTTAGAATCACGGCATTTTCTAATCGAGATGTTGTTGCTGCAGGCGTGTCAAATTGGTAAGTTGATATGAAGCTTCAGTACTTCCTCTACTTAACATCGTTCAAGTTATGAACAAATCGCGAAAGAAGTTGTATTAAATTTGACAAAATTTAGGATCCTTTTACATATTTCAATTATACGGTATTAATTATCAGGATGTTTGGAGCACTGAAAGTGAAAGCACTGATTGGCATTTCTCTGAACGTTTAAGTGAGTATGATTGCATATTCAATCAATGTAAAAAGTTGGCACCCTCTATGATGATGGAGATAGTTACTATGAAGACAGTGTGGTGCGGCTAAAAATTATTTAATCTATGTTTTATATAAGGTTCTGTTGAAGGCTGTGGCCGTTCAACCAGAAATACCAGGTACGGAATTAATTCGTTGAATAGGTAAAATAATAAGTAGACTGGCTTTGGCAAACCAAATTTATGTTACCATTTGCACTAATGTTTTTCCCGAACACTGTTGAACTAACAATTGGAAATTACAAATGTTTGATGATTAGAGCATCACCCAGGCTCTGGTGGGGCCATATTAGTCATGCCGGAACAATATTTGTATTTGCGTCACACTTGACCATCATAAATCACCGGTTGTGGGATACTAGACGAAGCTGGATAAACTCAACGGAAGGTTTTGCAACTTCAAGCGAAAGCTCTCTGCTTCTGGATGTATGCATTACAGTACGGTCTAATGATTGACTTTGCTTTTTCCACACGTAATACAGATAAAATTTCAAAGAATGAGAATACAGTCGCCTTACTATTCATTCAAACAGAAAGGATTTTCCTATGTTGTCATATCATCTGAACTTCGGAAAAGTAAAACCGTATTTACTTCTGATTCTATATTCGTACAAAACGTTCAATCTTTGTTTCAATGCAATAATAAAAACTGGTTTTCTATGACCTGTTACAATTGCGAATGAGGCACTTTTTATTTCAGCTTTTTATTTCTATATTATTGGTTTGGATGCCTTGCTTTGTCACCAGTGTGGTCCATTTTCTGACTAATTGCATGGATCAATAATCTGCAACGATGTAACGGTCTCGGACATGAAAACAAGAATTAAAGTTTGAAACGTTAAAGTATTAATTTGTTGACACAGAACTTTCGATAAACAAGGTGAGAAATGCTTTCAATGATAGAACGTTGACGCCAGCCATGAAGTTGACAATAAACAATCTCATCGAAAAAGGTATCACCTTACCATCTGTATATTTATATAGATAACACACTTACTAATAAACGCGTAATGACGTTGCAATCAGGCATTATTTCACACCCAGCAATTACGCAACATGGCTGCTTGGAAATACATAATTACAGAAGGTTACAAACATTTATAAGTTCATGCAGAGATCCAGAAAATTTAAAGGGAAAAAAATCAAAATTTTTAATAAATAGTGAGAAATATTGACCATCATAAAACAGGGAAGCTGTTACAAATTCTGTACTTAACAGCAAACATTCTCAACAAGGAAGCATAAACCATACGATCTCTACACCTCTATAACTCGCACACTCGGTAGAAACCCGTGACGACTTTCGAATCAAGAATATTTCATATCCGGACATTGAATTTTGAGGAAAATATAATTTGCAGAAATCCGCTTTTCTACTTTAATTAAGGTAGTGTGGGTGCATAGAACATATATTTGTTAGAAACGAATTCAGAAAGGTAATGCATAGAAGTTTGGTAGACTTTTCTTAACAATATCGAGATAAAAGTGTATTTATTTAATATGCTATCCCAATGAGACGGTGTCCGTTATTCTGCCCTCCTTTCTCCTTGTGACACAACGGCATTTGTTATGCATTGGCAACTCAATCATGATGATGGTAAGGTTGGAATATATTTTCACCTTCGTTCATGGCATAAATTAAAGCTGGAAAGGGAGGTTAGAAGGTGCGACGAAATCCTTTAAAATATAGATCGAAATCAAGGCGTACAGTATTCAGCAGAAATATCTGCATCCGCTACAATTGTGATCGATATAGAACATATGTACCTGTGGTACTATTTTTTCGTGGCGAGCATGGGAAATACTTTTGGGCGTCGAAGTTAAATAAAATTTAGGGCTAATACCAAAATGAATTAAGTCGGGAACCCTAAAAATATTTCACCTCCATACAAATCCCATTTCAGATTTGACGGTTCATTGGTTAGCTGTAAGCTGCAACTGGACAAGAAATGAAATGTATTGAATCTAATTCCGGCGCTGAGTATGAAATATGAAAATGGATTACATACAACAAAACGGTTTGCCACTTTTGCTAGAACGCGCAATTTGCGAATGGCGGAATTTTTTTTTCAAAATCATCTAGAGTATTTCAAACCTATGTTTTTTAGAACACTTTATTTTTTGCGATTACAACTTATTGAAACTTTCATTTTGATTAAAAGGAACAATTTAGTTGTTCTGGGTTTGTCTCAAGCCTTACAAATAATAACTAATCTCATAATCACAGGAAGATTTCGTTTATTGCATTTGGCCACCACATTATTTTATTTATTTGATCGTGAATTTTTTTTGATGTTGATCGTGGCAGGTTATATGTTGCAAAATGCTCAGTTTATTGGCCATGTAAAAGTTAATACAATTACAAAGCAGTAATTAAACATTTCAAAATGATGCTGGGCAGTATCATCAATAATCCCAACATTTAAACCGAATAGATTTCACTCTTCCATCGTGAGCAAACCAACTTACACCAAGATATACTGGCTGTATTCAGTTTCCTATGCGAAACATTAACTCGTCAACAATTGGATTATCATTCAATTATGCTGTACTCTACGCTTATATTATGGCAAATTGTCATCAAAGGTAGCCTACCAGATTGTATGTATTAATCTCCAACAAGCTGTTTGAAACTGTATAGTATCATTTGCACAAATAGCTGGAACTGATTGTGAGTTATAAAACAGCAAAACGAATTCTGCATATGTCATAAATGCACAAAACCGCCTTGACCGCCATTGTATCCACAAAACTCCCGCCCTGAGAAAAAATGGTACCCATATATTTATGCAGCTTCCCAGAAAAGTTCACTGCTTCTGAATACTTGAATGCGTAAATGCGTAACTGAACTAGCTCATGATTCGCTTTATATTTCCTTCACACGCGGAGTACAGACCAAAACTTTTAAACAATCAGAATAAATTCGTCTTACCGTCAATTGGAAACATAAAGTTTTGTCCTTTTTGATTCATGTCACCTGGACTTGCTTGTATTTGGTATAGGAAAAAGCATACCACATCGGAGATTTTTGTTCTTCGGATTCTAGTTTCGTGTTAAACTTTGCTTTCCTTCTTCGGTTGCATAAAATAATAAAAACGGATTTTGCATTTCATATTACTATTTGGAAAGCAGCATATTAATTCCAGCTTTTTTGGTCTACATTATTGGGTTGGATCACATTTTGTTACCACTATTTTCATGTCTGTGACTGAAGGTATGGATCAATAGTTGGAAAATATATAACTGTTTCGGGTATGAAGAAGCTAATTAAAGTTGGAAATATTTTAACTTGTTGGCACCGAGAACTTTCAATAAGCAGAGTGAGAAATGTTTACAATCATCAAACGTTGGTACCACCCATGAAACTAACAGTAAACAATCCCAAAAAGTAGCAGAGAAAGTACGATCTGTCTCCTTGAAGCCATCACACTTGGTGGGAAACGCTTAAGGACGTTGAAATCAAGTAATATTTCACACCGAAGAATAGCGTTTTTAGCCGTTTGGAAATAAGTACTTACAAATGCCTATACAACTATAGGTAGTTAGTTCAGAGATACGTTTCATTTAAAGGGAAAATTAGAATTTTTAATAAGTAATGTGAGAAATGTTGACAATCATAAATCGATCGCACCAGTCAAGAAGTTGGCAGCAAACAATAACAACAGGAAGGCAGAAACTGTACGATCTGTGTAGCTCAACAACTCGCACACTTGGTGCATATTCGTAGCGACGTTCGAATGAAGTAATATTTCACCCTAGGTCATTTCATTTCAAGGAATAAATAATTTACAGAATCCAACTCTAATTTTACACAGCTTTCGATTTTTGATCGACAATGCTTAATGCATATGCGATTTAATGATTTCACATTGAAAGTGAAAATATATCGAATTAAAATTGAGGTTTGACTCTGTTATATATTATTAGATGGTACACAATTTAATTGCTGTCAAGACGACTCAATTGTGGAAGGCTAATTAGTATGACGTTCATACCATGAACGAGTCGGAGAGAGTTTGTGTAAGTAAAGTTGGAACGTGACTCGACACTACTGTAAACGAAACAATGTACTCCGCTCTTGCAACTTGCCACAGTCTAGGCAGGAGAGCGGTGCATTTGCTATTGAACGAATCTCAGGAGCTTTCCATGGAGATCTTGCTTGAGAGGAAGTGACCCGTTGCTGGATGTTTTCCAGATTGTTCTTTCTTACCGATAAAGCCGAGGAGCTTAGGTGGTAAGTGAGATTATGTATTATGCCATTCTAGTGTCGTATAAAGAATATTCGAATAATGTGGATCGGTCATTAGAATAGTAATATGGCAAACGAAATATACGAAAAATGCGTAATGCACATGTCCCGTTCCCAACACACTACATTCGCCCATTTGTTCTGAAAAAGTTGAGAGAAATCCTGTAATATATGGACCGAAATTGAAACGATAAAAAACACATTTTCCTGCAAAAATGCATACACACCACTTACAGGTGTCCATGGCGCAGACGAAACAGTTACACCTATGATATTATAAGTTCACAGCTAGCGAAGGAAATAATTATGGACGTCGAAGTTAAATAAAGTATATTTCTCATACAAGAATGAGTTAAGAGCGAATTAAAAATTTCACATTTAGAAGTCCATTTGTAACTGTAGATAAGCAGACAAAACCACACATGCGGGCTGAGTACAAGTGGACAACAAATAAAGTACATAGAATCTATTCTACGTTTAAATACCGATAAAACATCAATCCTGCGTGCCACTTACGGAAAACGATGGTGATTTGGAAAAGCATTTGGGAAAGGTGATTTTTTCGAATTAAGCGAATTAAGGTTTTTCAAACCTACGTTTTATAAAATACTTTACATTTTGGCATTATGAAGTATTGGAAAATGTATTTTCATTATAACTAAACATTAATTCTTCTGGGTTTGTCTTTCAACTTATAATTAGGCGAATATTCACAAGAAGATCCCACTTGTTGCATTTGACCGCCACTTTAGTTTATTCTTCCGATCGTGGAAAGTTTGTGTTTAACAGGTTATCTATCTAGAATATCTATCTGAGTCTGTTGACCATGTACAAGTGAATATGTTTTACAAAATAGTTAAACATTCCAAGATGATATTAGCAGAATCATCGATGATCCGAAGATTCAAACGGTAATAGATTTCGCTTTTCATTCGTGAGCAAGCGGCTTGCTGCAAGCCAAACTACAGCAGGAGGTAGAGACTGATATTCAGTTTCGTGGGGGAACAATACGCTCGTCATCTAGGAGCAATATTATTCAATTACTCTATATTCTATGATTATGTGACGGTACATTGTCATAGCAAGAAGCATAAAAGCTTGCGTGTTAATCAGTATCGAGCTGTTTGAAAGGAAAAAGTCTCAAATAGCTGGAACTGAATTCGTAAATCAGAAGCGACTAGAGCCATTACAGAAGAGCGTGCTGGTATAACGACAAAATCTGGACTTTAATTTTACAGACGATCCTCTGGTCAGCCCATCGGAAGCGGCTGAAAAATAGTTGCTCAATGCATGAATAATTCATGTGCTACTCGTTGAAAGTAGCTTTTTGAGCCGAGAGCTGATTTGTGGGGAAAGCAAACACGAATATAATTTCTTCCAACACATTTCATGAAATACGAATGAATTATTGGTTTAATTGAATAGGTGAAAACGCAATTTCCTGAAATCTGTATCTGTTAGACATGCCAGGACTGTCCACAGTACACCAGCGCATTAGGACCGTGTAAAATTGTATAATGCTTTCTAAGTAGAAAAAATATTAAATATTATTATAGACGATGGATTTGGGATGCCGCGGTTACGGTTACCTCGTTTAAACGGTCAGTATCGGTTCGATTTTTTGACCGGTTTCGTGTACGGTTACCGGTCCGGTTTTGAACTGGAAACGAAACTGAAACTGGCTGATGTCGGTTAAGGTTTCGTTTACAGTTAAATAATTGACAATTAAGGGAATTTAGGCATTACATTAAATATCTAATATGCGTTTATCTGTCCGGCTTCAATTTGAAATCGAAACCGATCGTCGGGCTAATTACCGAAACCGTAACCGGGACATCTCTACGTTGGATAAAGCGATTAGACCTAAAAAGCGCATAGGTATACAAATTTTTTGCGTTAAGTCGGAACAACTAAACATGTTAACAAACATACGTATATGCGCACTAGCTGAGTCTCAGCTGCTGAGAATTGAAAACAAATCTGTTGGCAAGCTCGGCGTACACACCTATACGTACCTATTACGAGAATTACTTTCTTGAATGAAATTTAATTCTGCTCTTTCTTCTCCACTCGTATTAGTCTACGGTAAATGCATTTAGGTAATCCAGGAGCTGAAGGGATAAAAACATTCCACATACTTTGCGGAGGACTCCTTCCTTCTATCAGTGCTTTCACGATTGTTTACCATGTTTTTTCACATATATTAACTATATACTATTATTAAAAATGTATCTGTATGGACACCAGAATCTCAAATGCCTGTATTGTACATAATACCCGTCAAATGACATCTGTATATTACCTATTTCAGTAACAAATTTGCCACTGCACGAATTGTGTAGAGATGACGTTGAACTACAGTATACTTTCTTCAAATGATTAAGGCAAAACATTTATCTGTCGTTTAATTGATGTATTGTGCTGTTTATTGCTAATTATAGTTAATAAAATTCAGCGATGATTGAATTATAATAAAGAACTAACTATGATTAATAATATCACTTGTAAAAGCTATTACTTGTAATTGTATACCACAAGATTGCTGTAAACATTAATTTGACAATTTGTGGTATCAAGCGCCGCCTGGAGACGATTACAGACACTACATTCTCAAGTCAACCAGAAACTAATTATATATGAAATCTGACAACAATTGAGACATTGGGACTAAACTGTGTTTAGTATGCGAATGGGTATATCAATAATTTTAATATTGGGGAAAATTTTATGTCTTACTTTCTATTATATGAAACTCAACGCCCCCAAAACTAGCCCAATCGTAAACACTTTCTAGCTTTCTTTGTATCGCTCGCACAGAAATGACAACATGTATTAAAGTATATTTGAGCACACTTGTCGATCAGTAGATGATAGTAAAGGCTAATGGCAGACTTATGTAATGAAATTGAAATGAATATAAGTGCCCTGATTCGTTGGCGTCATTTCTTACAATTAGATCTGCTTATCTGTACTTTGAACGACAACAACAGCGCCATTCTGTTGGAACGAGTTAAGATATTTTGTCATTGTCAACAGGCATAAAAATGGATAAGAAACATATAAAAGCTGTCCACGTATACTTCCACGTCCAGCCAGATCTCAATTCGAATGCAACAAGACAATTATTACCTCTTATAACTTTTCCGATGTGCTGAAAGCTGGTGTCAGTTGCTGATTCTCCTACTTCATAACAATCCTGTCTTTCCGTTTTCCCCGCTGAACGGTTTTATCATATAGCTGAAAATTGTAAGTTCCTCTGAATGTGACTCCCAACGACACTTGAATAACTGCAACCCAAAGCACAATGACGGGAGAAGAAGGAGATGGAATTGCTACGTACACTTTTAGTGCTCCTTAATGCTGGATGAATTGAGTAAATATAGAACAAAATCGTTACATTAGCATTATGATGTACATTTATAGGGTTTATTACCAAACAAGGAACTACTCTTGTGTACCAAGAGCTGATCTTGCTGTTGCTGTTGCTTTAGCACTCCCTCCACCCAACATCGTTCAGGTCAAGAACACATCGTAAAGATATTCAAGAATAACGTTTGATGCCTGTAAAAGAATGTAAATGAATTTATACATGAGGTACAGTGTAAATTCGTTGAATAGATGCTTTAATTAGAAAAGAGCCGTAGTTGTGTTAAAATTTTAAAGGAATGCTATTCGCAATACTGTTAACTGTTTTCCAACGTAACGAAATGTTCTTCCATGACACTGTTAAACTATTACAAATTACAGTTGTTTGATAATTAGAGCATCATCCGGGCTTTCTAGATGACATTTCAAACATGTCGGAAAACAAAAATATTTATATTCGTTTCACACTCAAGCAATATAAGTCACAATGTGCAGGATGCTGGAACAACCACGAAAAATTCCGCGGTAAGTGTCCCATGTTCACAGGTAGCTTGCTGCTTCTAATCATATGCGTAATTATAATTCACGGTTCAGTTCATTTTTTGTCCAACGTACTTCAGGCAAAAAGTTCAAACAATCAGAATAAATTCGTCTTACAATCCATTCAGTCAAGTCGACTATGTAAAACAAAATTGGATTCGGATTAGGAAAAGTAAAACTTTTTTTACGTCCAATTCTGGTTTCGTACAAAACGTTGTTTTCCTTCGTTAGTGTAAAATAAAACTGCTTCTGCGCGACATACTACTAACTAGAATGCCGCATTTTATATGTCAGCTCTTTCTGCCTGTGTTATTGCGCTGGACCAATTGTTACTATTCTATTTAATTCACTGATCGGTGTCATGGATAAAAAATCCGCAACGATATAAATGTCTTTCTGTATGAATAAACAAACTAAGCAACAAGAAGGTTCAACTTGGTGATACTGGGAGAATTTTTACTATAAAGAAACTTTTTACGTCGAAAAATGTTGCCAATTATGAAACATGGAATTTTTACACACCCTGATGGTTAAAGCAACATTAAAAGGAAATTGCGTAAAATCATCTCTTTATCTCAATAACTCGCAAAGTTGGTAGGAAATTCTTAACGACGTTCAACTCAAGCAATGTTTCACACCCAGACATGGTGCGTGTGTAGCTGGTTTAGGAATAAGTAGTTTACAGAAGGCCACACAACTATCCTATTATAATTTAGGTTGTGTGGATGCCCAGAACATTTAATGTAAAAGAAAAATTCAGAAAGATAACGAAGAGCAGTTTGTTGTACTTTTCTGAATGACACAAAAATAAAAGCAGATTTATTTAAGAGGCTATCCAAGTCAGACCATTTCCATTGACGCGCTCATCTTTCTTTTTGTTAAACAAAATAATGTGTTATTCAGTGACCACAGAAGAATGATGAAAGCACTAAGGGAATATACGTGCAACGTGCGCCTTCATGAAAGAAAGCAAGGTTGCCAAACATTTTGTAATGAATACGCAGCTAAAGGCTGCCTTCTTTCATGATTGCACACGCGTTACAGATAATCTAATTACTTTTATTGAACATTTTCAAATTCTGAAGGATTTTAGACAGCACACACGAAAACATGCTCCTAATTGCAGAATCCTATCTATATAGCGATATGCGCTGAGTTTAGTTACAAAGGAGAGTATTCCCAAATAAATTTCTGATAAAGAACTCGGTCGAGGGCTAAGCGCCGATGCATTATATTGGTGACTAGTCGGAACAATTAAACAAAAAGGTTGGACCGAGAACACGGATACGAAATAGCCGACAATAAAAAGTAATCAATTTCAAGTGAAAGTAGTACACTGCATTAAATACGTATTACGAGTACGACTTTCTTGAAACTAATTTAATATTGTTCCTTTTTTATCCGTGTCTAGGGGCTTACCGTTTTTATGAACTATTGTTAACACTAGGAGCTTCTTTCAGGTAGTTCAATCTTGTCAGTGGAATGTTAGAATTGATTGTTGGAATAAGTTATTTTGAATATCTTTTGACACTGATGAAATTCGCATGCATATGTAAGCAAAGCGCACACGTTGAAAACATATTAGCACGACCGTATATACAGGTTTTACTAAAACAAATAACGGAGTTCATGACAATTTATATTTGGATTCACGACGGTTCTGATTATTTTGGTGAAAGATCAACCACGGACCCCAATATGTTTAATTGCGCTAGTTGTTTAAGATCAATCATACGTGTTATTTTCTCTCACAATCCAAACAATTACCGTAAAACCTGAATTTATCGCACTGTGATAATTTTTTATGCGGGAAATTTTAAAACGAGATCGCAGCTGCGATAATTAAAGGACTGCGATAATTTAAGGGACTGCGGAAATTAACAACTCAAGGTTCAAAGTATATTTATTGACAACAAATTGTACATATTAATGATATAATATATAATATACCTACACTCAACAATAATTTAATTATTCAACTTGTACTGATAATTCGTCATCAATAATAACAATTCCATTGCGCTCGTCCTCATCTTCATCCGGTTCCTCCGGGATGGTAGTTATCTCATCATTTTTTTCGGAACGCAAATTTGTTAAGATTTGTAAAGCAGCTTGGCAAGGTTCTCCATGCTTCATACAATGGATCTCTGTATCCTCGGATCCATCAACGTTTACTGTGGCGCCAGTACTCTTGAAAGATTTAATTATCATTTCAGGGGATAGCTCGTCCCAAGCCTTCATAATCCAGTCAAGAATTAGCTTTTTCGGAGGAGCCTTCAAGTTACCTCCCTTAGTTTACTCCTTTTCTTCGTCACCAGCAAACCATTTTTCATAAAATTCCTTGACGCGATCTTTGAAGGGTCTGTTCCAAGACAAATCCGGTGCTTGAATGTACTTTGTGCAGCCACCTGGAACCACTGCTGTGACGGTATTGTATTGTTTCAAATGGCCCTTAGTTTTCTCTGAAATGTGACACCTATAACTGTCCCAAATAAGCAAGCGCTTTCCAAAAGCCATTCGCCCATACACAGAATCTAGCCAATCACAAGTAGTATCATTATTCATCCATCCGTTAGTGGTCGACACTACGCGTATGTTCTGAACAGTCTGTAGGCGTTTAACTTCTCGAACAGCTTCTTTGAAAACCACGTATGGTTTAAGCTTCGTTCCATCTCCCTTGGCTGCCAACACGACTGTAGCATGACTTTTTTCATGCCCTGAGGAATGGACTGTGATGGTTTTATTTCCCCTCTTGTCGATAGTGTTTTGCGAGAGCATGTCAAAGAAAATCGCTGTTTCGTCCATACCGATAACATGGCTGTCGAGAATCCCGTACTTTTGTCGCAAACTCCCAGCGAAAATTACAAAAGCAGCAATTTTATCCACAAAGACGTCCGGAGTTTTTTGAGCTACAGATGTGACTCGCCTGTTCTAGAACCCGTTCCTTCGCAAAAAGCCATCAATCCAGCCATTGCTTGCCGTAAACGTGGTCTGCTTGGCGTCGTCTACTTCGTTATAAATCTCCAGTCCCTTTAACTTTAACATCTTCCTGGAAACTCTAGATCCACCAGCCCGCAAGCCAATAATCCAATTCACGAGATACTCTTCCAGCTCGTTACTTGCCACCGGTCGTCCTGCGCCAGAAAGGGTTTTCTTCTTCTTTCCACCTGGACTGTTGAGCTCCTCCACTTAAAATGTAAAAAATAATTCCACGGTGTCATGAGTTAAAAACCTAAATGATAATGAGTGAGAACTCATGACTAAACCAATTAACATTATGTTTAGTTTACCCATATCTAATTTATCCTTTTGACTTCGCCATTCCCGAATTCGCTTTTGGTACACGTTCAGAGTCCTTGCGGCACCGTTAGCAGTGGTCTTTTCTGCTAGTTCCACTGCTTGCAATTTAAAAGTTAACGTGTAATTATTTTTGCGCGGCATGTCGTAACATAAGTACCTATCTAAGTTAAGTTGAACTTGTTGAAGTTGAACTCAAAGCTGAAAGTAACAAATTTAACTTTAATAGAAAGTCCATATCGGTGCCAACAGACAAGCCAGAACAAAACAAGACGGGTACACAGTGGATATGTACATTGTTTGTTATGCGGTAACTATTTCCCGCAAAAAATGGGGCTGCGGTAATTTAAGAGCTGCGATAATTTTTCTTGACGGGAATTTTAAATCGAGATCGCCGCTGCGGTAATTAAAGGACTGCGATAATTCAAGGGAATGCGTTAAATTCAGGTTTTACGGTATTGAATCCTGCGCATTTTGAAAGATCAACCACAGACCGCAATATGTTTACTTGCGCAAGTTGTTTAAGATCAATCATACGTGTTATTTTCTCTCACAATCCAAACAATTATTGAATCCTGCGCAATTTGAAAGATCAACCAAGGACCCCAATTTGTTTAATTGTCCTAGTTGCTTAAGATCAATCATACGCGTTATTTTCTCTCAAAATCGAAACAATTATTCAATCCTGCGCAATTTGAAAGACCAACCAAAGAACCCAATATGTTTAAATGTGCTAGTTGTTTAAGATCAATCATACGTGTTATTTTCTCTCACAATCCAAACAATAATTGAATCCTGCGCAATTTGAAAGATCAACCACGGACTCAGACACGGACAGGAATCATAATTGGTAGAATGGGGGTTATGCGTTCCTTCTGTGACTTCTCCTTTTGGCAGTATTACGGATAACTATGAATTTTTAAATAACAAAGAAATGGAACTAATTTGTTGCAAAAAATCCAAAAATGCAATTTTAAAAGTCGTTTTTTAACAAAATGCGTTTTTTAAAAACAAAATGCGGTTTTATTAATTAATGCTCCACATAACAATGGAATGGAATTGAATCTGGCGACGTGTTTCCATGCAAATAATGCGAATGACACCAGCCCAGACTACACGGATGATATAAATCGTAAATTGTTTGAGAGTTTAATGCTCTAATGAGGTATTGTTTGATGGTACATTACCGCGTATGCCGCTGTATAGAAATGAAGTTTTAAAACCGGTTAGCATAGGGTTAAGTTATGAGAAAAATGAAATCAGGATTTATTTTATTGTGTTGACATGGACGGACTATAAGGAATACATACCTAAAAAGTTATTTAAAGAGTAAAATAGGAATATATGTTTCAATTTAAAATTAGGCTCTTAAAAATATAAACCCCATAAACCATTTTGTTAATTATATAAATCGCATCAAAGAAAAACATTACCCTCGTATAACCTTATTTCATCATATCTATAGAGCTGGACGAGTCTCCAATGGTATACATGCGCACACTATATATGTATAATAAATTAAAATGTGCCTAGGGTCACATTATTATTACGAAAATCTAAGACTTACAAACTAAAAGGTGTTATTTTTTATACAATTTTCTATTAACTCTTATACTACAAACTCGTACAACAGAATTCAATCACGTTCATTGAAC